>JAKUCV010006107.1:38568-88642 GCA_028386065.3 Turnera subulata
GAGTTCAACCTGGAGTCCACTTGCCAGACTGTGGAGCAAGGCGCTTACTACCAGCTCGCAATGACAGCCCAGAGCATACCCAGAATGACTCGGCTACCTCCAACCTGGCCAAAGGTACGTCTGCTGGTGTGGAACTGCAGAGGAGTTGCAAGGCGTGCACAGGAGTTCTCACGCACTCTGAGGGACTTGAAGAACCAGTACAAGCCGAACATGGTTCTTTTGACGGAGACGCAGTGGCAACCACGGGACGATCATGGTCTGATTCCACTCCGATTCCCTCAAGCTAACCGGTTCGAGATTCCTGGCCAGCACGACAGAGGCGGCATGTGGTTCTCTTGGAGCGATAGAGTGACGGTCAACGTCAACAGCGACGCAAACAGCTTCCGTGTCAACGTCGTTGCAAACCGTTGAATGTATTTTTATTTTTATAAATTATCAAAAAACATTGTAATATTTCCTTTTTATAAAATATCCAGTATCAATGTACTATTTCCCTTTGCAATCAAAATATTAATATTTCCCTTTTTCTCAAAATATCGGTATTATCAATAATATTTGTATTTTCGCATATTATGGCATCATTACCTCATATGTGTATGTTCCACGACAGCTGGCGTCCCTTGACTGGATCCATAATGCACTAACTATAATGATGTAAAATAATAAACAACTGGAGCGAACTATGCAAACAAGACAACAACACACATAGACTGCCCGACAAGACCTAACGCCCAATCCGCTACCAAAATGAAGCGCCCCGACCCGAATTTACCGTACACAGTAAATACAGGCCGAAACTGTGACGACCCGGCCAATCAAGGCCCAGCATACAGTGTATAAAAGAATATCTCGGCCCAACGGCCCAAAATAGTAAACATCGTAAATAACAATACCGGCCCATTGGCCCAATAAATATAACAATAGTGCACAGCGGAAGACTTAAACTCACTAACACTGTATGCGACACATGCAAACTATGGATCCAAGCCCGTCCAAGGGAAACGTCACAGCCTGTCTGGAATGCACCCAACCTGTACATGAAACAACTCATCCTACGGGATGAAAGCCCGCAGGTGAGGGGTGAGTCCGAAGTGCTCACGACAATGGAAAGACGATCAGTAAGGCCGATTACTCAACTTCGGAAACTATGACCGGTACGACGCCGGCTCCTCGGGAAACTGCCCGATATCCAAAAACCTATACAACAAAATCATACATACACATAAATGCACATAATCGGTACTATGATGCCCAATACTACGATACATACCCATCCCGGTTCTTACTCGATATTATTTCTATTTATCAAAAATATTTATCCATACGTATTTCCGAATATAATTTCGGTATCATACTTTAATTAAAACTCTCTTTTCAAAATAATTTCATAAAATAAGTATAATTATCCAAAATAATAATTACTACAATTTTCCAGAAAAATAATAGCCTATTTATAATTTTTAGAAAATATTTATTAAGTATTTATCTTTTTCCCAAATATACATAATATTATTTCCAACATAAAATATAATTAGCTTAAATTTACAAAATACATATTTATTTAAATAAACCACAATCATAATTTTCCAGAAGAAAATAATATGCATATTAATTTCCAGAAATTAATTTCAAGGCATATATATAATTTCCAATCTAACTATAATATTAATTTACAAACAAAATATAATTACCTTAATTGAAAAATATATTTCTAAACCAAACCCAGAATATTGCATGAAATTTTCCAAAATAATATTCCTATTTTTTTTCCAGAAATTAATTAGCAGGAATTATATAGATATATATATATATTCATTAGTTTTATTTTAAAAAAAAAAGAAAAAGAAATCCGGATCGCAACCCAACCCAGGTGCGACCCGGACGCGACCCTACTGTGACCCGCCCAAAGGATTCGGATCCTCACCTTGGGGACGGCGGCGACGGCGCGACGCAGCGCGAGGATGGGTCACGAGGCGTGGCGAGAGGCGGCGACTCCACTGGCGGTGCGAACTCGGCGCGAGGCGGCGCGGTGGCGGAGCAAACTGGAGGAGGAGCAGATCCGCGGGTCTGCTCGCGGGTCAACGCTCGCCGGCTGCGCGTCAGGTGGCGGACGGCGACGGGGGAGACGAGGTTCGGCTCGCGACGGCGAGAGGAAAGCCATGGTGGCGGCGGTGCGGCGCGAGGAAGCCGGGAACGCGTCGGTATGCACAGTAACCCGAGGCGGTTGAAGGTGACGCACTGTGCAAAAATCCATTTCCAGCATTTTTTTCATATTTTCTTTCTTTTTCTTCTTTTTCTCTTTTTTCTGATTTTCTGCTTCTTCTCTTTTTTTTCTTCTTTTTTTTTTCCTTATTTTCTTCCTCTCTTCTTTTTTTTGTTCTCCGTATTTTTTTCTGTTTCTCAGTTTCTTTTCTTTTTATTTTTTTCCTTTTTCCTTTTTTTTCCTTTTTCTCTCTTTTTCTTTTTCCTCTCCTTTTCTCTCTTTCTCTTTTTTTTTTTCTTCTCTTCTCCTCCGGCTCTCCTTCCTCTGCCTTCTTTTTATAAACTGTAATTTACTGTTTGACATGTGAATTACAATAATTCAATTCGTCCTCATTACGGGCGAATCCGATCCGGACCAGAAAATAACAGATACCTCCTTAGTTATTTTCCGGTGTGATTTTCCGAGAAATTCCGAAAACCGAAAAATACCAACTTAGTTCCAAAAAATCCACGGGAAAATCACGAGCGCGGGAAAACACTCGGATTCGAAAAACGACTCCCGATTTACCTTGAATTAATTACCCAAGATTAATTCAACAGTAAATCACGGTAAAACAATTTCTACAGTCCCGGTAAAAATCCTAATTTTACCCGGGCTGTTACATTATTTTTTTCTTGAGAATAATTATTTATTTATTAGGTTAGTTTTTACCTTCCATTTATTTATTATCTCAGATTTCCATCTTAATGAGAAAAATAGGACACAAAAGCGAGGCCATAATGTTTTTTTTTAATTATTATTTTTTTTTATAGTGAGCAAATGCGAGATTCGCTTTCTACTCTCATGAACTTGTATAATAATCTAATCTAAGATGCTAGGACACGTACGGTTTCAAGGAATATTTGAGTTAATTAAGATAGATTTACAAGCATGATTGGATTTTGGTTACAAAGAGCACGAAGATAACTTTGGTTACAAGATTCATGGGCAGTAAATCAACATGCAAAACACGTACGTCGTAAATTGGTTGATGATTTAGTTACTACTTAATCCTAATACCATGTAATGAATTTGTACCAGGGCCCTTAATAAACTTATATTTTTAAAAAATGCCCGGACGAGAAAGTTATTGGATATAATTGCTTTTATGTTATAAATAAATTATGTGAATGTCATTGTTACCATCCAGTAAAATCCATCTTTACTGTAGTCAAATTTACCCTCGGTAAATATTTTATCCCTACACCTAACTTCCACTTGGAATTATCTCTTTAGTTAATTACTCTCTATAATTCTATTTGTGCTAATCTTGATATCATCTTCCTTTACAGTCCGTTTGGTATCAATTTGGAATTGGAATTGAATTCAAATCATTAAAAATTTAGAATTAGAATTCATTATGAAATCAATTTTCATGTTTGGTATACTTTTTAATAATGAGGAATTGAATTCAATTCTAATGTTTGGTATAAATCAAATTATCAATTGAATTGTTAAAATTACCTAAGTTGTCCTTTTACTAAAAAAATTAAAATAAGAGTTTAGGGTCATTTTTGTCATTTAGACATACCAATATTTATCCAATGGAATTGAATTCCAAATCTGATAGGTTTTGCTTGGATTTGAAATATTACCAAAATATTGCTCAAAAAATAAAAAATGGAATTCAATTCCTATTTTAAGTGAAGTAGAATTATACCAAACTAAGGAATTGATTTCAATTCTTGGAATTGAAATCAATTCCATGATACCAAACAGAGGGTTACTAAATATTCTTTTGATTTTATCATTTTAAATTAATCATACTTATTAACTAATTTTACCAAATATCTCTTTGGCTAATTACCCTAAATTTTATTATTCTCTATTATTATTATTATTAAAGTTGTATTATTACCATTAAAAGTATATTAGTTCCATCAAGGTATTATTACCTTGATCAACCTTGTATTATTCCATCAAGAAGTACTGGCATTAGAGATTCAATGGGGAAAAAGAATAAGAAGAAAAAGATTATTGTTGATGGCACCCTGAAGTGTACCCTAACAAATCCCACCGTTTTCAATAACTTGATGGATGCAGTTAAGAAAGCTCTTCAAGAATCAGAATTGGAGCTAGTTTGCAGTAAAGAAGTGGATGATGGAGCTGCGGCTAGAGAGATAGTGGAGGAAATGGAAGAGAAGGTGAAGAAAGGTGGCGACTTGCTAGAGAAGGTGAAGAAAGGTGTCGACTTGGAAGAGATTGTGAAGAAAGGCAGTGACTTGGAAGAGGAAGAGGAAGAAGGAGGCCCAGATCCAAAGGTTCTGAAGAAGATCAAGAAAAAAATCAAGAGTTTTGTCCGTAAGCTTCCAGCCCTACCTCGAGAAACTGAGGAAAACACTCTTCATGTAGTAGATGTTAAGCTTAGGATTTTTCGTAGGATGATTACCTATAGGCTTAAGAGACCAAATGCCTATTTGGTAGCTTTCGCAACCTAGGAGGCTGGTTTTACTTATCAAATTACAAAGTATACTTTGCCAAGAATAACTATTTTGATCTGAAGTTAATAGGAAGTTATCTCGAATTAGGTGGGGGTCCTACTGGTATGTTGGAAAGTTATTTTGGTTTTGCAGATTTACAAAAAGGTGTCAAAGAACTTTACGAAGTTAGAGTTTTCAAATGAAACTACAGTCATGATAAAAAGGCATTTTTTGGTAGTTGTTGTATTGATTTGCGAATGCACAAGATTAGAATCTATGAAGAAATATTTTCAAGCCAATCGGTTCTCTACTAAGCTCTTCAAAGAGAGCATGGGGAAGTTTACCCATTCATGGGAATATTTCTGAAGATTGCTTTGCCTATCCGGATGTTGAGTTCTGTGAGGTGAATGGGCAGAAAACTGATGGACAAATCCGAGGAAGCAAAATCTAGGGTAAAAGAGGAAGTGATGGTAAGAACTCTTTTTTTTTTTTTTTTTTCTAGTTATAATAGTGTTTTTGGATTAAAGCTATCAATGGAATTCCCTTGTTGATCTTCCAAGGTTGCAAAAGTAGCGTTTTTAGGCGTTTTCTATTTCTATTGGTATTTGCTATCGTATAATTATCATATTCCTCCAGATCGTGTCAACTACAATATTAGTATTTGGAAAACTCTCTATAACTTTTTGATCATATTCCCTGCATAATCTTAATAGTCGTTCTGTTCTTTTCCCCCACGTTTCACAGATACTCAGGGAATCAATCAGCTGGTACTGCTTCATGGAGTAACGCGAGAATTAATTTGAATTTTCTACCTTACTACTCCATTAATATTATTTATACCTAAAAAAATTGTAGAAATGAGGGCCAAGTAGAAAAATGCTATTTTAGAGACTGATTCGTTTTAGTTATATTGTATAATATGCTGCATTGTAAAACAAAAGTGCAATTCATTTTGTGTTCGTGAGCCTTGAACCTAGTTTTGTATTTTGGTTCTACATTTTGGAACCTCATTTCCAATAGGTCCAATACTATACATTTAGGCTATCGTATTTTCTAATATTATGTAATTAGTCCATCATTTTCCTTTACTTTCTTATATTATTCCAATCACATCCAAATTAATTATTATAGTAATCTGCTCCCCCCTTAATAATTTTTTTTTGCTTGGACAAGATAATAGTGACCTGTCCTTTATGGCTCTCACCCACCACATAAAAACACACACACAATTTTCCAGAGTCAAAAATTAAATTTTACATTTTCAACCCGCTTTAGCTTTATGGGTTGTTAGGTCTCACTCTATCCTTCCCTTCTTTTTTTTTTTTTCCATTGTCAACAACTTGATGTCTCTTGGTCATGGCAAAAGTGCAAAGAGACTTGCTACATGACATTGAAGACAACAAACGTACCTGACGTTTATTCTTTATGTCCCTCACTCTTTGTAATCCCATTTAATTTCAATAACAGTTGCCGACTTATAAAAAAAAAATGTACCTGAAGTTTTCAATTTGTTTTGAATTAAAGCTCTGGTTTAGAAATAGATTTATCTGCGAGTGAGATACAATTAGTTCGTCAATTAATTAATTTTTTTTGGTGTGAATAGAGACATCATTAAGACTTTTAGCTAATTAATCATACTCCCTACGTGCATGAGCCTGAGCATCAGCATGCAAGAGTTGGTTACATGATGGTGAAACCTCATCAATAAATATAGAATCAAAAGAGCTTAAAGCCAAAGAAGCTAGTCTATTAGCTACTAAATTACTCTTCCTAGTACCAATGAGTAAATTGTACAGATTGGAGCTTTAAAATTGTGGAACGGATGCATTGCATGTTTGCTTAATTTGCAGCTGTCCATTTTAACACATCCAGCAAATCAAGATTATCCGACTCAAAAATTGCATTATGAGCTTCGAGGTTTTTAGTGCAAGGAGCGATCCCCCATAAAGTGCCCAAAGCTCTGTAGAGTTGCTCGAGCAGTTGGGTAATTCATGTACTTAATTTTGATTATGCAGAAAAAAGGGTTTATTATACTAAATTTTCTATTTGTTGTGTATAACATTTTATGGGAAAGTGAAATGGGAGGAGAAGAGGATGATCAAGGAGAAGAAATTTTCCAGAACGATGAAGAGCAGAGGAAAAGAATGGAGAGTAGTATTGTTCTACTTCATTACTTTCATTCACTGATACACTTTATTTATACACAGAAATTAGGTGGAATAGTGACTCCATCTTAATCACGTTTTTATAACACTCTCCCTTGGAGTCACTGTGTATTGGGTAGAATACGCTAAGTAGAGAACTGCCTCATTAAAAACCTTACCAAGAAAAACCCTGTGGGATAAAAACTTGGTGAAGGAAAAAAGAGTGCAGTGCGTATTCTACTCCCCCTCATTTTGGTCTCTCATGATTTCTTGTTGTCGTTGCATGCCAATGATCCTCTTGTCAACTTCTGGTGATGTAGGCCTTGTCTGATCACTTTTGATACATCATTACTCCAACTGGACAATGTGGGTTGTTTTATCTTCGTAATTTGTTGTTGGAGCATCTATCTTGCCCTCTTGCCTTTTGTAGTCCCAATGATGCAACAATTTCATGTGTAAAGTAGTGGCAGATGTCCGACTGTGCCTTTTGTGGATCAAGTGGGGGATCGGCATCTGCAAGAACCAACTCTTCTTTCTTCGGGCTTACAGGATTAACATGACACCACATCTTTTATACCCCGAAGAAAAGAGCAAACTCATATCTTGCCAATAGGCTTAAGTCAAAAGCTTCAGGCTTTATTTTCTTAGCAATACATATTGCACTTCAACAGGGTACTCCAGGACCAATCTAATAGCACGGTATTTGGAAGCTTCTTCGGGAGTTCCAATCATAAATAAGTTTATCCATACTTAAAATGATTTAAATTATGTAAAAATCAATTCAGTTCTATTTTTGTAATTTCTCGGGAATTAGTTGCTTCAGGCAACTTGGATCCTTCAGGGATCTTCATGTATATATCATGACTTATGGATCCATAATAATAGGCTGTAACTGTATCCGTTTAGATACATTTCTAATATATTGCCAGACTTACCAAATAATTGCATCCACCACAGGGGAGTATATCTCCTCATAAAGAATACCTGGTTGTTTGGGTAAAACTTTGTGCCACAAACCGTGCTTTATATCTCATTATTTATTTATTTTCCGCACAAATACCCATTTTATGACCAATTGTATTTTACTCCTTCTGGTGTACGGACTACAGGTCCGGAAATTTCTCGCTTCATGCGAGTCCAACACAGCCTTTAATCATGTTTTTCTATTTTGGCCAATCATACTGCGCCTACATTCGCCAAATGTAGGTTCATGATCCTCATTTTATTTAGCACTATATTATAAATAAAAATTATATTCCGTCGACGGTTATTTCACGTCGGTTCTATCTTATTTCTGACACTATGATTAAGATCTCATCATGTTCATTTATTTCAGGTACCTGAGTTACTTCTGGAACTTTATCAATTTGTGTCAGAAAACCTCTTCTGGAGGATTTTCCTCTGCATGAGGACTTTTAATTCAAACCTCTACTGGAGGCCTTATTTCCTTACTGGGGCCATCTTATCACTTTGCTCCTTTATTCTCTATCGAGAATTTCTTTTCTTTTGGAACCGAGTATAATCTATAGATTCATTTGCATACTTACATTGTTCTTCAGGAACATCAATCTAAACAGGAGTATTTGCAGCTGGTATATGGTCACACTTAATTTAAATGTGTCTGGCAATTGCATATCAATTTTCCTGCAAATGAATCATCTTTTGAACTTCAGGTTCATACTAATTTATTCGAGGATCAAAAACTAGATATTGATAAATCATTTCAATAATCTCTTGATTCAGCTGCTTATTCTCTCCCCCTGATGTTGGATAAAACTTCAATTAATAAGCAAAACTTGCTATAAATAAATCTCCAATCCTGTTATAGGTTTCAATTACTGTTGTAATTTATGGAGATTCATACCCAACGTAGATTCTCAATCTTCTTTAAAGGACCAATTTCACAACCCTGTGGTGGAGCATTATATACTGAATAACCAATGGTCCGAAGTTGGAAAATACTAAGTATGTGACCATTAATCAATTAAATGGGGGGATCTTATAACATCATGTTGGCTTGATGCACTCAAGTGTTGCTGCATATAAAATACCATTTTCTCAAACAGTAATATTTCATCAATGGTCCTGCAATCAATTGTCAATGTTCCCCTAGATCTGTTTGGGTTTATTTCTAATGATATACATTATCCATTGAAGAAATATACCAGCATTATCTAGACATATAGTCTAGTAACATAAGTAGGGACATATACCTGCAAGTGGCTTAATTATTAAATTAGTGCGCACAATGCCAACTTGCGTTACACAATAGACCATCTAGTCGATGCATCGTAAAAATTACCTAGATGGTTAACACCGCGGATTTATCAGTCTGCGTTTATGTCCCTGAACTATTCTCAAACTTGCTGGTGATACTAGGCCATTCTCATCTTAGGAAGGCCGTATAATAAATTTCGCAGCAAACAAACACATGGAAATTCATTGACTGTAAAACTTCTGTTTTTTCAATGAATGATCCAATAAATTCCGTGCATCATTATTGACCCGGGATGGCCCAACCGGTCATACCAAACAATAAGTCCATGTACCAACTTCAAGTTGGTACCAGCTTCAGGCTGCTATTGATGTGCCAGCTTCAGGCTGGATAACATAGAAAAATTATTTACCAACTTCTGGCTGGTGCTTACTAGCTATAAATTACATATCTATCAGCCAACTTCTAGTTGGTCTCAGCTTCAGGCTGTATAAACTTGTGTATTTAAACACTTAAAATTGCTAGCTTCAGGCTAGAGCATTTCAGCTTCTGGCTGGATATGTTAAGTTTTAATTACTCAACTGCTAGCTTCAGGCTAGCTATATATGTGCCAATTTTAGGCTTATTTCTGCCACTCATGTCGAAAAAGATCAGAATTATTGGGCAGTGTGGCGACAAACTTTCTCAAAAACAAATGCACATTTCTAGTCACCGAAAAATCTTCTGGATCTTTTCGGAGACAGAAAGAGGGTCCACATTTTGAAAAACTGACACCTAGCTATCTAAGCTCAGGCTATATAAGAAGGGGGGAGATATGTGATGGAAACATACAGAAAATCATCAACAAGATAAAAACATGCCTTCCCCCGTTACCGTTTTTTTTGTTGAGGGTGCCTCTCTAGGAAGGAGGAATAGACTAGCATATAGCATGGTGAATGAACAACAAGAGGAGTTACCGAGTGAAGTCGCAAGAATTCCTCGTTTAGTTTTTGTTGATGAACTATACTCATCCAGGTTCTTTGTAACTCCTATGGAAGAAACTTTCTTCCTAGAGGACCAAGGCAATTTACGAGCTTCCTTTTATGGCTCGACTAATTCAATTATGTTTTTCATATCTGATAGACTGCAGGAGTTTCAGTTAGAGCCATCTTGCCAAATTCTGAATCAGAACAGCTATTATCAAGTCTCCATGATGGCTCAGAGTCTCCCGAGGGTTTCTGGGTTATCGCCTACATGGCCCAAGGTACGACTTTTATTATGGAATTGCAGGGGAGTGGCCAGGCGGTCCCAAGATTTTGTGCATACCTTAAGGGATCTGAAGAATCAGTATAAGCCAAACATGGTACTGATTACTGAAACCCTATGGCAACCTGCAGAGAATCATGGAGTAAAACCACTCCGTTTTCCTCCAGCAAATCGGTTTGAGCTACCTGGAGACAACAACGTGGGTGGTATGTGGTTCTCCTGGAACGACAGTGTTAGGGTCAACATCAATAGCGAGGCCCAGAGCTTTAGGGCCAATGTTGTACCCAACCGTTAAATAATTTTATTCAGCTTTATGTATGAGAACAATTCCTCTATGTGGATGTTCTCAAGTAATGATCCCTTTTGTAATAATAATATGTATGTTTTCTTTTAGCGTTGCCTTTTGTCATAATCTTCACAGTCATAATAGTTGGAATAATTTCTTCCATATCCTTGGCAACAGGCACTATACTATCTCATTCACTTCAAGGAATGGGGCAGAATCAATTTAATGGGATCCATAACAATTTGTTTAATTGCTGTAAACAAGAAAATTTTATACTCTTCAGGAGTTTATGCTCTTCAGGAGCGTACGCATATGATCTTCTAGATCATAGTTATATTTGTATTCTTCATAGTTTATGTATGCAACAGTATTCACATACAGTGTTCCTCTCCCCCTTGAATGTTGTTGCATTTTTGGGTAGGTAAAATATTTCTCTTCAGGAGCACATTAAGACCCATGCGCTTCTGGAGCGGGTTAATAAATTTTCATATAAGTAATTTTCGTGTATTAAGTACGGAATATATCATCGCATTGTCTTCAGGACAAATGTCGGGGTCATTATTCGAGGAAACGAGAATTTAATGTGCATATAACAAGAAATAAACAATAATAAGAATAAACATAAAATAATACGAATAAACATAATGTAAATATAACAGAAATAATAAGGCTGAAAATTAAACATTAAAGCAATAAATATATATTAACTTGCACCTTCAGGGTAAGCAAGAATAATATCATAATTTCGTGGTCATTATTGCGACCAAACATGGTTTCATCAATATTACATTCGTCCTGCTGGGACACACATTTCTTCAGGTGCGTACACTTCTAATGAAAATTCGTGTGAATAACCATCTTCTTGTGGCCATTCAATGTCCCACTTCTGGGGGAAGGAGCGGGGTGCTGGGGTGGGTGCAGGCGGCCGGAGAGGAAGGTGGTGCCAGGGAGGAGGTGGAGGCCGGGCGCGTCTCCACGGCGTGGTGGCGCTGCATGCAGTGGTGGTGGACTGCGTCGGGAGGGCGGCGGCAGATGAGTGGAAGAAGACAGACCCGGTTGTGTCTCGCGGGTTGCCGGGCGCGCCGTCGGGTCGACGGCCTCTGCCGGCGCGTCAGATGGCAGAACGGAGAGCGGACGGCACCGGTCGAACGGCGACGGTGCGGCGAGCACGCCGGTATAGGTGGTGAGACGGGAGACGGTGCCGGTCGTGTTCTGATGAACAGTAACGAGGGGTGCATTTTCGGTTTCTGCATGTTTCGGTTTGTTTTTTCTTTTCTTTTTATTTTGGTTGATTTTTCTGTTCTTCTCTGGGTAGAGACTAATTCGTGCTGATAACGTGTTGTGTATAACATTTTATGGGAAAGTGAAATGGAAGGAGAAGAGGATGATCAAGGAGAAAAAATTTTCCAGAACGATGAAAAACAGAGGAAAAGAATGGAGAGTAGTGTTGTTCTACTTCATTACTTTCATTCACTGATACACTTTATTTATACATAGAAATTAGGTGGAATAGTGACTCAATCCTAATCACGTTTTTATAACACTATTGGACTAGTTTTCCAATCTTCGGTATTTTTGGGAAGAAGACAGGCTTGGGCTCAGAATATAGACTAGCATTCCAACAGAAAATGTGTTGAAACTGTTATCCAGTCCAAAGGAGCATGCATGGCCAACTTAAAACGGGCCCATTCCAGAAAACGAAGCCCAACTCTTGTAGCCATGGCCCAGCGAAAATTCTATTCGATACAGATCCTATATTTATATAGACATTTTCGAAGCCTGGGAAAACTTTTACCTCGTGTAGCTGATTATGCGCAACTAACATAGTATATTCCTATTGGTTCAAAGCATAATACATTCCTAAAAAAAAAAAAAAAAAAAGATATACTTGCGGTTTCTGTATCATACTTAGGTACAACCTGTACAGTTGCTTCTCTTACCACGTTGATGAAGGGTATTGTTGTTCTAGATAAAATGGACATCGCTAGGCGAGTAAAGCTTGCGGATGATTATGAATGGCCCTTTCTATCAAAAAAAAAATAATAACAAATGACACAAAAAAAAAATACTATTAAACAATAACAAACGACACAAAAAAAGATATTAGGAAACCAAATTCAAAGAGTTAAACAATAACAAATGACACAAAAAAGATACTATTAGCCTTTCACGTGCTGACAATCTGATAACCACCCCATCACATGCTTGTCAATTAGCATTAGAGCTAGCTTTGTTAGCAGTTAGTGTGCAATATTTAGAGCATGGGGAAAAGTAAAATCAACCTGCGCGCTATAGGTGCCACTTGTTCAGCTCTCGTACCATATGCATGAGATAAATGCTTAGCTGCAGCAGTGTCCATTACACCAGGAGCAACTTTGCCACCATATCATGTCCTCTTCATACCTACATATTGTTGAGCAAAAACTGTGAAAGATGAAGGTTCCCATCCATCTGCCCCAAGCTGCAGCCTCAGGTTATGGGTCAAACTCCAGTTTGTTGGAGTTAACTTTCCAGATTTTATAGCTGCATCAACAGCATCTTCTGCCATACGTACTGAAATCAAATACAATATGAACATATAAGACAGAAAAGAAGAGTGCAACAAGGAAAGATACGGGCACTGAAAAAGGAAACTAGGACGGGCTGATAGGTATTAGAAAAGAAAGGGGATGCCACAAAGGTCAATCCAACAGGGTGTAATTTTTCTCGGCTACGTATTTCAAAAAATGCACACCGCTAACAAATCCAACGACAAAAGTTAATACAAGAAATCATTATTCAGGAAGAAATAAATTATCAGAGTAAAAGACGTTATAAACAGAAGTCATAGGTTGGTAAGATTGTCAAACAAATTCATTTAAAGTTATGTATAGGGTTTGAAAAAAAGTTAATCGTATAGCAAGTTTCAAACTTTACATAACCAGAGAGAGCTATAAAACCCTGCATACCTACAGTGAGCACTGAACCATAGATTCTCTTTCACACTGTCAAGTTTCCAGATTTCCATGCACAATGTTATCTTGTGGAACAAACCCAATAATTCTTCGATAAGAGTGAATGGATGCGTCTCTCCCCCATTTATCAGAATCACGCCACTCATCCTGCATCCAATTGCTTTTCCAGCAAGAGCAGATAGAAGACTCGTCTTCCCAGCACCTGATGGACCCATGACAGATGTGATACAGCCAGGGTTGATCTCAATTAGCTAGAGCAGATGATGACTCGTCTTCCCAGCTGGTTGCTCAGCCCTAGCTGTTGATGATAAATAGGGGTTAACTCTCTGCCTTTTCATGTGGGTTTTGTAAATATTTAAGGACGTGGAAGTCATTGTCCTTTCAAGGAAGATTGGTTCGATATGAACTCGACATATGTCCATCTGACTGTTATATTCAGCATTGTGAATTAATGGTCTAGCTTTTCTCTGCCTATTAATTGAAGGTCGGCCAAATTTTGGTTTAAAATGGCATTCCTAAGGACGATTTTTCTCTTTCGATAATGCCCCGAGAGGGCTGGAAATAACAGTAGTAATGATGATGGACAGAATAATAGGCAGAGAATCGAACCTCCGCGACTGCAGCTGCGATTAAGAGCTTTAGGGATTGATTGCGCTTTTCTCCTTTAGGGTTCTTGTTTTTCGGGATGGCGATTTGGGGCTTTAGGGTTTTCGATTTGGGGGAAGGTCATATTGGGTTTAGGGTTGGAGAAGAAATCGGGGTTGTGCTGTGCTTTCACGCGTAAAGATTTCAATTTTGGCTTCCAAAGGGATTTCCAATAATTTTGTGCGGGTTGGATCCCCAAACAACGTCGTTTCAGTGTTTGAGAAAAGAAAAAATATAATTCAATTTAATCAATTCGGTGGGGCCCATATACAAGATAATTCTGGAGATTAATATGCCACGTCTTCTAATCTCGTCATTAACTGGAATGAGACCAAATTTATCATTTCACTAGGGTAAGGAGACATAATTAATCGAAAGTTTGGGGACCAATTTTATCATTGCAGTATGATAGAGGGACCAATGATATGTTTATCCCAACTTTCTCTAAAAGAAAAAGGTAGAATTAAGAAGTCTGATCAAGTGGGCCTGCGTGTGACTTGTCGTTGAGCTCGTTTTTATATGGAGACAACAAAACAGCCTGTTGTGCACAGTGCACACAAGTTGGGTCAGCTTATATACGCTATCGAGTGATTTTTGGTCACTTCACATGTTACAATTTTGATCTAAATCTCTGAACCCATCTGCGACTTGTATATTATTGTGCCAACAAAAAAAAATTTTCATGTTAACTTGTCGAGTAAAAAAAAACTTGTATTGTTATGAATGCGAGCAGTAAGATTTCACTTCTTCGATGGCCATATTTTGCAAGTACTCTATCTACCGACTCCATCTTAGTTTCCAAAACGTGACGGTGGCCTAATTAATAAAGACTTTCATACAAAATCCAGGATATTATAACGCATTTTTGTTCCCTCCTGTCAGCAGAATTTATTTCAAGAAGCTAATTGGGAGTATTCGGGTCATCAGGATGTTGAACATTGCATTGGCTGTCAGTGCTCTTGGTATTAGTTCCACCTTTGTGCAATGGGAGGAGTAAAGAATGAGGTTAAGTTAGGCCGTCGAGCTCACTTCTTTTGGAAGGTTATCATGACAAAGAATGCTACAACACGACTAAGTACAGCTATGAGGATTAGAATGAATATATATATTTTTTTTGATGAATATATTAGAATGAATATATACAAAGACCCCATAGATGTAGATCATAGCCACTTTTCAGAAGTAGTCCACAAAGAGTAATCGGCCACACCCCGTACCTGAGGGACTACAGAGAAAAGAAACATGCAAGAGACGGAACTAGTGCATGCATACATAAATCTCAAATCACTAGTTGGAAATGTATTTTTGCAGACTCAATATGTTTATTGAAAGTTTTTAGCTAGTCTGTGCAATTTGCAGGATTATAATACTTTCCATGTCTATTTGGAAGCAACCATACAGTTCATTGGAAACTCAAGAGATAACATTGGAAAGCTTACAGCTTTGTTCATTTGCAATCATTACTCACCAGCTGGGCTGAACCTGGTTCAAAAGAGACGGTAACGCATAGGCTACACAGTAGACGAGGCAGAGCAAGACAATGCAATTATCCGTGAGAGAAGACCTTGGGTTAGTTAAGAAATAGAACATTGAGAGATAGACAGCAGGCTTGATCACTGTGTTAAATTGGTCAATTGTGTTCTAGGCAAGAAAGTAAGCCAAAATACCATGCCAGAGGAAGCCTCTCTCTCCAGTACTGCAACTTATCAAGAGAGAATGATCTCAGATTAAAGCCGCTATTTAGCTTCCCTCAGCCTCTCCTTACAGATCCTGAAATGGTGATGATCAACACTTCGGTGTGAATAAAATGTCATTTGAGATTACAAGTGCTACATGTTTAACGTACAAATGGACACATTAAATCAATATTTGACAATATTTCAACCTGAAGCACCAGAGGAGGTCTTAAATATAGTTATTTCAACTTTACCTGCTGAGGTAATATTTGTATTGCCGGAATAGACCTGGAGTTCTTCGGTTGATAAATCTGTAGACTTTAAGAAGTTATGCCGTTTCTTATCCCACTGCATCTCTACATTAACCTTCATATCTTTCCATGATTAATCTCCAGGAAAAGAGTAATCTTGATCCCCAAGCACAGTAGGAGTTTGTTGGGAATAAGTTCCTCTTCACTTGATGGGCCTCCCAGGATCATGCACAAAATCATAAAAGAGAATGCAGAAAATTAAACAGACACAAGATTTATAGTGGTTCGGCCTTAATCTTGCCTACATCCACTCTCTACGAATCTTCTCACTAATATTCAACAATATTAGTACAACTTCGGTAGGAGCAAAGGCTCCACCTACAATACTGCATTGGGAGAATAAACTCCATCTACACTGCTAATTCCACCTTACCAAGGAGAACAAGGAACCCTAATCCATCTTGTTTTTCTACTCCTCTTGCCTGTGGAGCATCTTCAATTCTACTCTTCTTCAACTGCAGCAGGGTATGACACCAATACCCTTTTCTTCTTCTTCTTCTTCTTCATACTTGTGTGTTTGGCGGCACACAAGATCTACTTCTTCCCTCTCTTCCTCTCTCTTCTTCTTCTTTTTCTGCACAAAGATGGGATGCTTGATATCGAAAAACTGAAGCCTATTTATAGACTCAAACTGCGCGTCCAAACCGTGTCACCTTGTGAACTGCAGCCACCACTTTTGACTAAGCCACCACTTTTGACTAAGCCACCACTTTTGACTAATTATGCAGCCACCACTTTTGACTAATTCAGCCCATAACTTAACAGAGTTAACCCATATGCGTCAGGTATGGCGCAACTACTGGAAATGCAGCCAGCCCAGGAGCAAACTTTTGCATCTCTGGTGGTATAGGATATATACCCATTCTTAAGCATCCCATCTGACAGGAAGCTCCCTATAGTTCACACCTGAGCTTGCACTTGGCGTCACAATACCCTCCAAAATGTCAATGAAGTGATCAGGAGGATTAGCTCGTTCTGGAACATTAATCCCAAGGCCTGCAAAGTATTCTCCAACTCTCTTTGGACCATGATAGACTACAAGACACCCTTTGCCAAAAGTACCTTCATCAAACATTCTGGACGAGGTGTAGCTGAAAGAAAAGTTGAGGAATTAACCAACTATGGGAAAGCTAAACACACAAGCACTCACACTAAAATTATATTGCAATATATGTCTATTTCGAGCGAGCACAAGCTTGTTTAGTTCATCTTTCTACTATTCAACAACCTAGCTTCCAGTTGAATGATTTTTCTACTTTTGTTATTTAGGATAGACACAATGCTCCAGCAACCACAGGAAAGCAATGCATATTGGAAATAGGAACAGTGGCTGTAAATGTAAAGTACCTAGGTTGGTGAACCACCTTACAGATGTTCACTCGTTGATCAAGAGCTTCACGCCGAAGTGCCTAAGGAGTAGCTGAAAGAATGCACTGTCCAGACCCGACGTGGGTTCGTCTAACATCAGTAGAGAAGGTCCATGACCATTTCCAGTCCAACATTTACTCTCTTCCTTTGGCCAACAGAAATTCCTCGCTTTCTCTTCCAAACAAGGAACCCGTACTGTTTGTAGCCCCGATTACTCTTTCAACGACTAAAAGTTGGATTTTTCTATAGTGGTACTCACGCGATTATGCCAATTGGATATGAGTGGTTAAATAATGATCGTTAGATATGGTAATTTTATAATACCATTATTTTTATATTTTTATATTTTTTTATTTATACTAAAAAATATTTTAGGTAGGAACCCATCCAAGATGGTAATATCCCAGATATTATGATAGCCGTTATATTGGTAGCCATTACTTTTCTTAATAAGAGGTCGACCTAGTAACTTTTATACCTCGACCTAATAATTTTATAAGTATATGCTTTATTTTAAAGAATTAATAAAAGGTCTACCCATTAGCTTATAGGTTAACCTATCATTATTCATATTAAGGTTGACCTGTTAATCGAAGGGGTCGACCTATTATATATTTTTTTTATAGTCACCGTTGAAGGATCTATATAAGGATGACCTGTTAATCGAAGTGGTCGACCGATTATATATTTTTTTTATAGTCACCGTTGAAGGATCTATATAAGGTTGACCTGTTAATCGAAGTGGTCGACCTGTTATATTTTTGAAGGTATTAACCTAATATGTATAGACTTGTTTAATTGTGAAAGGTCGACCTGATTAACTGAAAGGGGTCGACCTGATTAATTTAGATTGATTCATTGTAATTTAAGTTACCGATTTCTTTCTAACTATTGAATTTTATAAGGTCGACCTATTTGAATGAAAAGGTCGACCTGTTTAATTGAATTATTAAGAGATCGACCTGTGAATTTGACAGGTCGACCTCCACACAAAAAATGTATTTGCTATCTAATAAGTTGACTTGTTAATTTAAACGATTTATTAGGTCGACCTGTGATTTTAATGGGTTGACCCATTAATAATTATTAGGTCGACCTCCTAAAACGAATAGGTCTACCCCAACTCTTATTAGTTTTCAAATAAATTATAATTTTAAATTTTTAATTAAAATAGAAATAAAAATATTCTTAACTAAGGAAAGTATTTATTATTATTTAAATTCTTCAAATTAATATTATATAAAATTTAATTAATAAAAAATAATTATGGTGAGTACCGTAATGGAGCACTGGCCTAAAAGTTTATCTGCTTTTGGTAACTAAGTAGATATCTCAATAAGAGGTCTTGTTTGGAGTTCAGGGTTGGTAGCCAATGAAACTATGCGAGAAGGTAAGACTTTTGTTTTCCGCCTGCATGGCTTTCTCTTTCTCGATTTTGAGCACATGCATACATGAAAACTTGACCGCGGGTATTCATCTCTTTTCCCTTCGGCATATGGCCCATTTGCATTTGGATGTGCAATTACCCTGGTAACTACCAGGGTTGTCTTCAATTTCATGCATCATTGCCTTCCCTTTTCTTAAAGTAAAACTGAAATATTTTATTTAAATGACAAATCTATTACAAACAAAGTTAGTATAATATTAAAAATTAGTTTTTTAAATTAAAAAATATTACTCCAGTTTAAGAATAAAAGTAAAAAAAAAGATCGGGAGAAAGCAAAAATAAAATGATTTAGTAGCACTCCATCGTTTAGCTTTAGATTTTATTTTTTTAAAAAATAATTATTGAAAATAGGATTAAAAAATTTTAATAAAATTATATGGTTTTAATAATTTACATACCCACCTAACACGCTAACTAAGATATGTTTTAACTCATTTCCTAAAAAAGAAAAAAGATATGGATTTAAATTTAACTAAATTATATGGTTTTAAAAGAGAATGCTTTAATTGTAACGGATCAAAGTTAGAAGATTTCATGCTTCCATAGTAAATTACTGTAACAGTCCGGGTAATTTTTACGTTTTTACCGGTACCGTAAAGATTTATTTTACAGTTATTTACCATAAAAATTAATCTTGGGTAATTAATTTATGGTAATTTGAGCTTTGGATTTCGAAACCGAGCCCTGTCCCACGCTCGGGATTTTTCTGCGGATTTTCCGGACCAAGTTGGAATTTTTCGGGTCCAGAAATCTTCAGAAAAGTCGGGATTAACCCCGAATTATCGGGCCAGAAATAAAGTCAAGGGGGTACATTAGTTATTTTTTGATCCGGACAGAACCTGCCTCATATGCTGCACAGTGTGGAGGCTGCAGCCGCCATTCACTGTGAGGCATGTGAACAGCCAGTACATGCCCGTGACTCTCTTTTCCTCTTCCCCTGCACCATTATCTGCCTGCAAAAGAAAAAAACTAAACCCAGTGCCTTAACTTTTCCTCTGTAAAAACTCACCTACAAACACACAACATCAGCTTCCCTTCCTCCACTGTTTCTGCAAATCCCCGATCACCTCTACAAACACGCACCCAGATACCATCTTCTGCCTACAAACTTACACACAAAACCCATGCCAGAAAAATAATAAAATAACAAACACCACACACCTCAAACAATCAGGCGCTGCTACGTCATCGTCACCTTCCTCTCCTCCCACGGTTACTGTTCATGAGGGAGTGAACCAAGCCACCTCTCGCTCCACCACCCACACCATCGCCTTCTCCCCTCGGTCGCCGTCTTAAGGAACCCATCGCCGCCCGCCCTCGCCGCTCGACGCGCCGGAAACAGCCGAGGACCCGACGGCCATTTCGTTTGGACCCGCCGCCATCTGCGTTCTCTTCACCGCAGCGAGCCGTCGACGACGCTTCCCCGCGTCCCCTCGAAGTAGCCTGCACCTTCTACAGCCGTCGCGACGCCGATCCATGCCGCCGTTCTCGCGCCGTCACCTCGCCTACCGCCGAACCCGCGTGGATCCGGATTGTAGGTGAGCAGACCCGTTTTGTTTGGGTATGACCCGGTCTCATGTGGGTCAACCCAGACGGACCTTGGGGCTGGGCCTGGGCTTAGGACCTACCTTGGGCTGCTGACCTGTAGGTTGGGTCTGGGCTCTGCGTCTGGGCCTGGGCTGACCTGCTGGGTTGAGTTCCAAGGGTTGGGCTTAGCTATTGGCCCAGTCCGGTTAATTAAAAAAAGGGGAAATTTCTGGAAATAAATAAAAATTCTGAAAAAAGGAATTAATTGGAAAAAATTATATAAAAGGAAAATAATTTTGGGAATAAGTATAATACTGGAATAGCTTGGAAAATAAAAATAGTTGGTAGAAATAATATTTTTGGGGAAAATATGCTATATATGGGATAATAACTATTATGAGGAATAATTTTGGAAAGGCTATTATCAAGGTAGTAAAATACTGGAATAATATCCGGATGTAGCTATAAGTATGGTATTATCTTAGACACTAGAAATAAATGGTGAATTATGACGATAATGGAAATTAACCCGGGGGAGCAACCGAGACAAATTGGTATTTATTTTTCGGTATACAGTAGAAGCATGACATTTGCATGTCACTTATGTGTGCATATTATTTGTTTGATATAGGAGTTGATAACGAGCAGATACCTGAGGAACCGGACTTGGAGTCTGTGGGGCATTTCCAAACTTGATAGTCGGCTAAGGTGAGGATGGATAACCCTTGATATGTGCCTGTAATACTATGTATGATTTGTTGTTTGATTGAACTGCTGAGATGAATATTGTTGGCTGTTTGACTGCTAAGATGTTGTTGCTGTTGTTGGTTAGCTGTATTATTGATTTGTGAAATCTGTGCTGAGAATAATGTTGAGCTGTAAATCGTGAATAATTAGTGATATGGGATTGTTGATTGGATGAGTTTGTGGGTTAATCTGAGGTAATTAAAAATGGATAATTAATGAAAGAGTAATGGAATTGGACTGAATTTGAGATGATGATATAACTGTCACGTGGAAAGTAGTGGTACGACTAGATGGTTAGAGACTAGTTCTGTGGTGTCATGGCCGGTTTGGTTTGGTTATTGGGGATGTTGATCCCGGATAAGATTGATATTGGGATGTTGATCCCGGATGAGATTGTTATTGGGATGTTGATCCTGGATTGGTTGTTATTGGATGTTGATCCCGGATTGTGTTTTGGCCTGGCATCTGGAATTAGTTAATAACCAGGTACGACCCTAGCTTGTCCAGTGACGGGACTCAGAAGATAAAATTAGTAATAAAGATGATAATAAACATTCTTTTGGTCTTGGCTCAGTTGCGTTATGGTGGATTTCCTGTGTTGTGTTTGTCTGTGTTTACTTCGAAAGTATTACGGTTGATTATATATCCCAGTTTATCCTTCGTCGGTGAGCACTTCGGACTCACCCCTCGCCTGCGGGGTTTCATCCCGTAGGTTTAGTTGCTTCGTAGTTCAGGTACGACGTTCGGTGGCTGCTGCTTTCTTCTCCACTTGACCCCAGATCCATACCTCCGTTGCATGTGCATTTAAGTCTTCTGCTGCTGTGCTATATATGTTGCTGTGTTGCTGCTTTCCTATATTGCTTATGATGCTGATATATTGGATTGTGCTACTTTGTTGAGCTTTGAGTGTGGATTGAATAATGGTCCCCGAGTGTGGGTGACAGATGTTGCTTTGTACTTTTGCCGTATTTGGATTTACCGTGTAGTATTTTGACTGCGATGTACTGTCTATTCCATCAATAAGAATAGTTTCGGCACATGTTTACTGTGTATGGTAAATACGGGTCGGGGCGCTTCATTTTGGTAGCGGAGCAGGCAGTAGGTCATTAGGGACATAGCTGTGATTGCATGGTTGTTTGTTTGTGCATAAGATTTGTCACGACATGATATGACATGCTTACATATACATTCTCATATAGGTACAAATGGATCCGGTTGGAGGGAATCAACATGCTGGAGGTTACCTAGATGACGATCAGGTATCGGTGAATCAACCATAGCAAGTTGCGGGAGGTCCAGAACACCTTCCGAATGTTCCTTTGGGAGACCCTACGCAGATGCTAGATGTGGTAACTCAGATTCTGTGAAGGCAAGAAGCCAGGGATGCACGTATCGATGCTATAAGAGCTCGAAAACAGGAAAACCAGGGACCAGTCGAGGATCCAGTGTATATGAAGCTAGAGAAGCTTGGGGCAGAAATTTTTATCGGTGTCACTACACCACAGGATGCTGACCAATGGCTCAGAAAGATGAACAGGGTTATGCTGAAGCTGACATGTAGGAATGACAAGTGGGCCAGATATGCCGCTGCCATGTTCCGAGGAGATTCCGTTGATTGGTAGGAGTCTACCACCAGGGACATGCCGACACCTATCACTATGCCATGGAACCAGTTCATGGAGATGTTCCGAAGGAAGTTTGTTTCTGAGGCATACCAGGACTAGTTGAGACGAGAGTTTCTAGGACTACAATAGGGACCAGATCAGACGGTCAATGATTATGAGATCAAGTTTAACTGCCTGTCCATCTATGCCAGCTAGTTTGTAGCTACTCCAGAGGCCAGATGTAAACGTTTCTAGGATGGTCTTCGATCTGGTATCCAGACAGTCATGGGGTGCAAGGTCTATAAGACTTACCAGGACATGCTGACAGATGCCCTGAGAGCCGAGATTATTTGGCTGGGCAATGAGAGAGAGCAACAGGAGATCCGTAAGAGGCATGCTGCACAGAGTTCTGGGGGACAAAACAAGAGGTTCCATACATCAGCGAATCGGTCAGGATTTGGACAGAGTCGATTCATGCCAGGGAGTCAGGGACGTGGATGGAACAATAACAACTACAACAACTGAGGCAGTTCTTGGACTCAGTCTGGAGGGACTTCTTCTTGGAATGCTCGCCCGACATCCCCTCTGTCTCAGGTGAGGTGATATGAGTGTAATGATGTTGGGCACTACCGTTATGCTTGTCCCAAGTTGGGAAGATCTGGAGGTACGGCACCTGTTCAGACAGTGCAAGCTTCAGTTGCCAGTGTACCTAGTGGTTCTGGAGTTGGCCGAGGCCGAGGACGTGGAGCTGTTCCTGCTAGGACCCAGTCAGCCATGAACCAGAGTACAGCAGTGCCGAGAGCATTTGTGATCACCGCTAATGAGGATCCAGAGAATGCCGATGTTATAGCAGGTACTTTTACAATCTTTGGTAGTACTGCTTATACTTTGATTGATCTTGGTGCTACGCATTCGTTTGTTGCGCAAAGCTATGCAATACTACATAACTATACGGGAGAGAGTTTAACTTGTCCAATGAGGGTTAGGTTACCTGCGGGTATAGTGGTCAGGTTAACCCATGTGTGCAGAGACATTTTGCTTTCGTACGATAGCGAGGTTTTTCTTACACGGTTGATTGTGATGAACATGGGAGGTTTCGATATCATCTTGGGGATGGATTGGTTGTCCAAGTACAGTGCTATGGTGAACTGTCGAACCAAGGAAGTACTGTTGACATCCGATGGTGGGCGAAAGGTTTTGTTAATAGGCATTGGGAGAGCTGCTACTACATGTAGTATCTCTGCTAACCAGGATATTGGGATGAAGCCATTGGGTCCAGATGCTTTGTTGACCCATGTCAACGGTGAGGAAGTTCAGACTCCAGTTTTGGGGGACATCATAGTTGTGAGGGAGTTTCCAGATGTGTTTCCAGAGGATCTGCCAAGATTGTCACCTGAAAGGGAAGTCGAGTACACCATCGATTTGATGCCGGGAGTGACACCTATCTCGATGGCACCGACGGAACTCAAAGAGTTGAAGAAACAGCTAGATGAGCTGCTCGAGAAGGGTTTTATCAGACCTAGTACATCACCTTGGGGATCACCAGTCCTCTTCGTGAAGAAGAAAGATGGCAGTTTGCGGATGTGTGTGGACTACCGGCAGCTGAACAAAGTGACAGTGAAGAATAAGTACCCGCTTCCCAGGATTGATGTCTTTTTTTATCAGCTACAGGGAGCTACTATATTTTCCAAGATAGATCTTCGATCTGGCTACCATCAGGTCAAGATTGCAGAGAAGGACATACCGAAGACGGCCTTCCATACTCGGTATGGACATTTTGAGTTCACAGTGGTTCCTTTCGGTTTGACCAATGTACCTGCAGTTTTCATGTGCTTGATGCACTTGGTCCTAAACGAGTTCTTGGACAAGTTTGTGGTAGTCTTCATCGATGACATTCTGATATACTCCAAGAGCAGGGAAGAACATGAGGAGCACCTGAGGATAGTACTACAGAGGCTACGAGAGAAAGAGTTGTATGCCAAGTTCAATAAGTGTGAGTTTTGGCTTGAGGAAGTTGCATTCCTTGGACATGTTGTATCCGGGGATGGGATTAAGGTTGACCCTGCCAAAGTGAAAGCTGTTCTAGAGTGGGAGCTGCCCAAGACGGTACCCAAAGTCAGAAGTTTTCCTGGCCTTGCAGGATATTACCGGAGGTTCATCGAGGGTTTTTCCTTGATAGCCAGTCCCATGACCAAGCTATTGAGGAAAGATCAAGCTTTTGTATGGAGTGATGCCTGTCAGAAGAGTTTTGATGAACTGAAGAAGAAGTTGACAACGGCACCAGTCTTGATAGTACCTAAGCCAGGAGTGGAGTATGTGTTGTTTTGTGATGCTTCAGGTCTTGGTTTGGGAGCAGTTCTGATGCAAGAGGGCCGAGTGATTGCCTATGCTTCAAGACAGTTGAGACCATATGAGAAGAACTACCCGACATATGATCTGGAGATGGACGCAGTGATCCTTGCTTTGAAGATTTGGCGACATTATCTGTTTGGAGAGAGATGTCGGATCTTCACAGATCATAAGAGTCTCAAGTACATCATGACTCAGAAGGAACTTAACCTGCGACAACGATGTTGGGTTGAGTTGCTGGATGATTATGATTGTACTATTGAGTATCACCCTGGAAAAGCTAATGTTGTAGCAGATGCTTTGAGCCGGAGACAACCAGAAGATGCTTCCACGACCTACTCGATGTCCTCACTCATTGAGTTAAGGAAGATGGAAGTTGATTTGTCAGTGGACGAGACAGGAGCTTTGTTGACCCATATTGAAGTCAAGTCTAACCTGAGAGGCTGGATTGTGGAACTACAAGATGGAGATCTCGACTTGATCAAGCTAAAGGAAGCAGTCCATAGTGGGAAAGAAGACAAGTTTCGCATAGCTGAGGATAGTGCATTGATGCTGGGGAAACGTTTATGTGTACCCAGTGTTGGTGACCTACGCAGTCAGATTTTGGAAGAAGGACATATGACACCATATGCTATGCATCCCAGAAGCACCAAGATGTACCAGAATTTGAGGAGTCATTTCTGGTGGCCACGTATGAAGAAAGATGTAGCAGAGTATGTGGCTAAGTGTATCACTTGTCAGCAAGTGAAAGCCGAACATCAGGCTCTAGTAGGGAAGATGAGATCTCTGACAGTGCTAAAGTGGAAGTGGGAGATGATCACCATGGATTTTTTGGTTGGATTACCGATGACCCGGAGACAGCATGATGCCATCTGGGTTATCGTTGATTGACTTACAAAATCAGCTCATTTTCTCCCCATCCGACAGACAGATACTCTGGATAAGTTGGCGAAACAGTATGTTGCAGAGATTGTGAGACTACATGGGATTCCTAAGTCCATAGTCTCAGACAGGGATCCGAGATTCACATCACGGTTTTGGAAGAGTCTGCAAGCAGCTTTGGGAACGAAGCTGAGTTTCAGTACTGCAGTTCATCCTCAGACTGACAGACAGTTAGAGAGGACTATTCAGACGCTGGAGGACATGTTAAAGGCTTGTGCTCTTAATTTCAGTGGGAGTTGGGATCAATATTTGTCTCTAGTAGAGTTCGCCTACAACAACAGTTTTCATTCCAGCATCGGCATGCCACCGTTTGAAGCTCTTTACGGAAGGAAATGCCGAAGCCCAGTATGTTGGGATAAAGAAGGTCTCCGTTTGATTGTGGGTCTAGATTTGGTTAAGCAGACAGTTGACAAGATTCAGGTAGTTAAGCAGAATATGAGAGCAACACAGGACCGACAGAAGAGTTATGCTGATAAGCATCGTCGCGAGATGGAGTACCAAGTGGGAGAGAGAGTTTTCCTCCGAGTTGCACCTTGGAAGGGTGTTATCAGATTCGGGAAAAGAGGAAAGCTGGGTCCTAGGTACATCGGACCATATGAGATTGTGGAAAGGGTTGGACCCTTGGCGTACGGATTATCCTTACCAGAGGAGTTGTCCCGGATTCATGATGTGTTTCATGTTTCCATGTTGAGAAGGTACAGATCTGATCCGAGTCATGTGGTTACTACAGCAGAAGTTGAGGTCGCAGAGGATCTTACGTATACAGAATTGTCGAAGCAGATCCTTGCCCGAGAAGTCAGACAGCTGAGGAACCGAGTCATTCCAATGGTAAAAGTCAAGTGGAGCAAGCACTCTGCGAACGAGTCCACGTGGGAAGTTGAGGAGCACATGCGTTCTCAGTATCCGCACCTATTTACAGCACCGGAGTGAATTTCGGGGACGAAATTCTTTTAAGGTGGGTATGCTGTAACAACCCGGGTAATTTTTACATTTTTACCGGTACCGTAAAGATTTATTTTACAGTTATTTACCATAAAAATTAATCTTGGGTAATTAATTTATGGTAATTTGAGCTTCGGATTCCGAAACCGAGCCCTGTCCCACGCTCGGGATTTTTCTGCAGATTTTCCGGACCAAGTTGGAATTTTTCGGGTCCATAAATCTTCAGAAAAGTCGGGATTAACCCCGAATTATCGGGCCAAAAATAAAGTCAAGGGGGTACATTAGTTATTTTCTGGTCCGGACAGAACCCGCCTCACATGCTGCACAGTGTGGAGACTGCAGCCGCCATTCACTGTGAGGCATGTGAACAGCCAGTACATGCCCGTGACTCTCTTTTCCTCTTCCCCTACACCATTATCTGCCTGCATAAGAAAAAAGCTAAACCCAGTGCCTTAACTTTTCCTCTGCAAAAACTCACCTGCAAACAGACAACATCAGCTTCCCTTCCTCCATTGTTTCTACAAATCCCCGATCACCTTCTACAAACACGCACCCAGATACCATCTTCTGCCAGCAAACTTACACACAAAACCCATGCCAAAAAAATAATAAAATAACAAACACCACACACCTCAACCAATCAGGCGCTGCCACGTCATCGTCACCTTCCTCTCCTGCCACGGTTACTGTTCACGAGGGAGTGAACCGAGCCACCTCTCGCTCCACCACCCACACCATTGCCTTCTCCTCTCGGTCGCCGTCTTGAGGAACCCATCGCCGCCCACCCTCGTCGCTCAACGCGCCGGAAACAGCCGAGGACCCGACGACTATTTCGTTTGGTCCCGCCGCCACCTGCGTTCTCTTCACCGTAGCGAGTCGTCGACGATGCTTCCCCGTGTCCCCTCGAAGTCGTCTGTACCTCCCATAGCTGTTGCGACACCGATCCGTGCTGCCGTTCTCGCGTCGTCGCCTCGCCTACTGCCAAACCCGAGTGGATCCGGATTGTAGGTGAGCAGACCCGTTTTGTGTGGGTATGACCCGGTCTCATGTAGGTCAACCCGGACGGACCTTGGGGCTGGGCCTGGGCTTAGGACCTACCTTGGGCTGCTGACCTGCAGGTTGGGCCTGGGCTCTGCGTCTGGGCCTGGGCTGACCTGCTGGGTTGAGTTCCAAGGGTTGGGCTTAGCTATTGGCCTAGTCCGGTCAATTAAAAAAAAGAGGGAAATTTCTGAAAATAAATAAAAATTCTGAAAAAAGAAATTAGTTGAAAAAAATTATATAAAAGGAAAATAATTTTGGGAATAAGTATAATACTGGAATAGCTTGGAAAATATAAATAGTTGGTAGAAATAATATTTTTGGGGAAAATATGCTATATATGGGATAATAACTATTATGAGGAATAATTTTGGAAAGGGTATTATCAAGGTAGTAAAATACCGAAATAATATCCGGATGTAGCTATAAGTATGGTATTATCTTAGACACTAGAAATAAATGGTGAATTATGACGATAATGGAAATTAACCCGGGGGAATAACCGAGACAAATTGGTATTTATTTTTCGGTATACAATAGAAGCATGGCATTTGCATGTCACTTATGTGTGCATATTATTTGTTTGATATAGGAGTTGATAACGAGCAGATACCTGAGGAACCGGACTTGGAGTCTGTGGGGCATTTCCAAACTTGATAGTCGGCTAAGGTGAGGATGGATAACCCTTGATATGTGCCCGTAATACTGTGTATGATTTGTTGTTTGATTGAACTGCTGAGATGAATATTGTTGGCTGTTTGACTGCTAAGATATTGTTGCTGTTGTTGGATAGCATGTTATTGATTTGTGAAATCTGTGCTGAGAATAATGTTGAGCTGTAAATCGTGAATAATTAGTGATGTGGGATTGTTGATTGGATGAGTCTGTGGGTTAATCTGAGGTAATTGAAAATGGATAATTGATGAAAGAGTAATGGAATTGGACTGAATTTGAGATGATGATATAATTGTCACGTGGAAAGTAGTGGTACGACTAGATGGTTAGAGACTAGTTCTGTGGTGTCATGGCCGGTTTGGTTTGGTTATTGAGGATGTTGATCCCGGATGAGATTGATATTGGGATGTTGATCCCGGATGAGATTGTTATTGGGATGTTGATCCCGGATTGGTTGTTATTGGGATGTTGATCCCGGATTGTGTTTTGGCCTGGTATCCGGAATTAGTTAATAACCAGGTACAACCCTAGCTTGTCCAGTGACGTGGCCCGGAAGATAAAATTGGTAATAAAGATGATAATAAACATTCTTTTGGTCTTGGCTCAGTTGTGTTATGGTGGATTTCTTGTGTTGTGTTTGTCTGTGTTTACTTCGAAAGTATTACGGTTGATTATATATCCCTGTTTATCCTTCATCGGTGAGCACTTCGGACTCACCCCTCGCCTGTGGGGTTTCATCCCGTAGGTTTAGTTGCTTCATAGTTCAGGTACGACGTTCGGTGGCTGCTGCTTTCTTCTCCACCTGACCCCGAATCCATACCTCCGTTGCATGTGCATTTAAGTCTTCCGCTGCTGTGCTATATATGTTGCTGTGTTTCTGCTTTCCTATATTGCTTATGATGTTGATATACTGGATTGTGCTGCTTTGTTGAGCTTTGAGTGTGGATTGAATAATGGTCCCCGAGTGTGGGTGACTGATGTTGCTTTGTACTTTTGCTGTATTTGGATTTACCGTGTAATATTTTGACTGCGATGTACTGTCTGTTCCATCAATAAGAACAGTTTCGGCACATGTTTACTGTGTATGGTAAATACGGGTCGGGGCGCTTCAATTATTAATAAAGATACATATACTTCCACACTTCCTTTTTTTCTTAATTAAGACATAATGATTTAATTGTAATGAATTGACAAATTAAATTGTTTAATTGTTCAAACAAGACCAAATTGATACCACAAAGTTTTTAGCCTATTCTAATCTAAGATGCTAGGTTTCAAGGAATCTTTAAATTAATTAAGTAAGATTTACAAGCATGATTGATTTTTTTTGGTACAAAAAGTGCACGAAGATAACTTTGGTTACAAGATTCATGGGATGTTGATCAACATGCAAAACACGTAGTAAATTGGTTGATGATTTATTTACTACTTAATGCTAATCCAAATCTACTAGCAATTTTATTCTAAAAAAAAATAGTAGCAATTTTAGGGTAACCACATCATGTATTTATGTCCTGCAAGCATCGCATAAACTCACATCCAACACCATCAAGAATATCAAGGCTTGATAAAAAAAGACCGAGAGATAGTCTAATATTCAATTATTTTTTTGTTTTAAAGAGAATTAGGTAATTCCCTACAATGAATTTGTACCTGGCCCTCAATAAACTTATATCTTTCAAAATTATAAGAAGTAACAAAAAAAGGAAAGATGGTTAAATTAAGATGCCCAACAGGAAAGTATGCTTGGATGACTATTATTTACTGACGGCAAGAGGCATCAGGGGGCAAACTAGTAGTACCAAGCCCATTGTTGTTGATAAACACCTAAAATGTATACTCACAAGACATACAGTTTACAAAAACCTAATGGATGACATGAAGGAAGCTCTAGTAGAAACAGAGTTGGTCCTCGTCTATACCAAGGAAGAAGATGACAAGGATGCGGCTGTTAGAGAGCTAGGGGGAGCAGTGGAAGGAAGTGACGCGGTGGAAGTAGGCGCAGAGGAGGAGAAAGATGGTTGCTTTTTGGAAGAGGAGGAGGAGGGGGAGGAAGGAGGGGCAATTTTGGAGGCTTTAGATCCAAAGCTTCTAAAAAAGCTTAAAAGAAAGATAAGAAAGGTCACAATGAAGCTCCCTGTGCTACCTTGCGACGCCAACAGGACGACGTGGAACTTAGGTGGATGAAAAAGCTTGTCACAGACTACCTCATGGGCTTTCGCAATAAAGAAAGGTGGATTTACTTCACAGACTTTAAAGAATACTTTGCACACGAAAAGGGAGCTTTAGAATTAAGGTTTAAGGGGAACTACCGTAAGAAAAGGAGGGGGGGGGGGAACGCTGTGTGCGGAAAAGGAAATTTCCCAAGAGATACCTTATTTTGGGGTGTGAATGCCTAAGATTTGAGTTTATGCGACTGTATTTTGCATCCAGTAGGTGCTCTTGTAAGATCTTCGCAAGCACTATGTGGAATTTCGTTCACAAATAGGAGCATATCTTCGTAGATTGTTTTGCACACCCTAACGCGCCGTTTCCTAAGGTGGATGGGCGTAAAATTGCTGGGATTATTGATGGAGTCGGAGGAAGCAAAAGCTAGGATAGAAACTCTTGCATAAAAGAAGGTGAGAAATTGATGGTAAGAAGCTCTTCGTTTTATCTTTTTAGTAAAATGTATGATAATATGTCAAAATATAATATATAAAGAAAGGAGATCTTCCCCATACATAAAGAAAATGGCATTCTTTATTGTTCACTAAAAGATCTTATTCAAACACATGAAGAAAAAAGCCTTCTAATTCTTATTTTTTTATTCAAAATTTTCTAGGTGTACGGTTATAGCTCTAGGGAGAAAATTAATATTGCTCTCCAACTTCCCCCTAAATAATCCTAGGGAAAGTTTCAGTTTGGGTCTCCAAGACTACCCTCCCTTATACCATGTGGAATATCTTATAATTTTTTTTTACATTGATTATAATGTAAGAATAAAGGAATAAAATCTCGGAGATAAAAGATGAAAAAAAAAACAATTGGAGATTTTGTCGATTTAATCTTGTTATTATTATTGTATATCAACAAGTCTACCTGATCTTTGCGATTCTCCTCTATAAAAAAATGTTAAGATGCATGAATTATCCAAAAGTTTCTTTATGTTCTAAATCCAGATTTTATTTTAGCTCATACATATGTAGGTAAGAGTAATACCATGGGCGGTCTCTCCTATGAGGAGGGTCTAATGCCAGAATGTAACTGGTATTGACCGAGGCCTGGATCGATGGGGCGATGATGATACCACTGATGGCTTTTTTTTTTCGAAAAAAAAATGCATGGAAGACCATCTCTTCTTTACATAATGAATTTTATTACGGTCAAAATCTAGGACTAGATGTTGATAGCAAATAAAAGAACGGCAATTGTTGACTAACATGACTTGTTTAGTTTGACGCATTAGAGACAAGAAAGCGAAGAAGTTTGGACGCAATTCCAAAATGCTTTTGTTGATTGTACTCTGAAATTTGTTAAACAGGTTCGTAAAGGGTAGTGCAAGCCGGTTTGTATCATTGAGTGTGAACTAGTTTTAGTAGCCTCGCAAGTAGCCCACAACTAGGGAGTGGACAAAATAAAAAAAAAAATGGACAAAATCTCGTAAAAAAAGGTAACAAAAAGTAAGGGTTAAATAGCATTTTTGATAGCCTTGCTCCATTCCCCGGTCGAACAATATTGTTTGGAGAAGGCTGGCAAAATAATATATGTCATTCACATCATAAGTCGTCTACGCTCACAATTGTGAGAGCATTTTCGTAAAAGAAGGGAGGCGGACAATCTGATAACCACCCCATAAACATGCTTGCCAATTAACATTAGAGCTAGCTTTGCTAGCAGTTAGTGTGCACTATTTTAAAGCATGAGGAAAAGTAAAATCAACCTGCGCTATAGCTGCCACTCGTTCAGCTCTCGTACCATATGCATGAGATAAATGCTTAGCTCAGCTGCAGCAGCTGTGTCCATTACACCAGGAACAACTTTATCACCACCATATCATGTCCTCTTCATACGTACATAGTGCTGAGCAAGAACTGTGAAAGATGAAGGTTGCCATCCATCTGCCCAAGCAGCCTCAGGTAATTATGGGTCAAACTCCCATTTGTTGGAGTTAACTTTCCAGATTTTATAGCTGCATCAACGGCATCTTCTGCCATACTGAAATCAAATACAATATGAACATATAAGATAAGACAGAAAAGCAGAGTGCAACAAGGAAAGATAGGGGCACTGAAAAAGGAAACTAGCTAGGACGGGCGGATAGGTATTAGAAAAGAAAGGGGATGCCACAAAGGTCAATCCAACAGGGTGTAATTTTTCTCAGCTACGGATTTCAAAAAAATGCACACCGCTAACAAATCCAACGACAAAAGTTAATACAAGAAATCATCATTCAGGAAGAAATAAATTATCAGAGTAAAAGACGTTATAAACAGAAGTCATAGGTTGGTAAGATTGTCAAACAAATTCATTTAAAGTTATGTATAGGGTTTGAAAAAAAGTTAATCGTATAGCAAGTTTCAAACTTTACATAACCAGAGAGAGGTATAAAACCCTGCATACCTACAGTGAGCACTGAACCATAGATTCTCTTCCACTGTCAAGTTTCCAGATTTCCATGCACAATGTTATCTTGTGAAACAAACCCAATAATTCTTCGATAAGAGCGAATGGATGCGTCTCCCCCCCATTTATCAGAATCACACCACTCATCCTGCATCCAATTGCTTTTCCAGCAAGAGCAGATAGAAAACTCGTCTTCCCAGCTCCTGATGGACCCATGACAGATGTGATACAGCCAGGGTTGATCTTTCCTGTCACACATCTTAATAGATGCATGTTGTTTGATTCCAAAGTAAGGGTCAGGTGTTTGAATGAGATCTCAATCAGAGGTCTTTTTTTTGAGTTCAGGATTGATAGCCAATTAAACTATGCCTGAGAAGGTAAGATTTTTGTATCCTAGCTGCATGGCTTTTTCTTTCTCAATTTTGAGCACAGGCATACATGAAAATTTAACTGTGAGTATTCATCTCTTTCCCCTTCGGCATATGGCCATTTGCATTTGGATGTGCAATTTCAAGACTAATACCCTGGTAACTACCAGGGTTGTCTTCAATTTCATGCATCATCCGCATGAGGTCATTGCCTTCCCTTTTTTTTCCATTTTGATAGTGTGGAGGGTGGCAAAGATGTGGTAGGAACATTTGATTGTGTGGAGGTGGGTACAAGTCATCATCTGCTTGAAGTTTAGGTTGATCCAAAATCTTGGATCGCTCAGGATTTTGTAGCAAATTTCTTACGTGAAAATGTCAGTGACAGATGAGCTTGCAATCCACTTGCATTCATGCTTCTTAGCAGCATCTTTTGCAGCTCTCCACCTTTGATGTGCTTTTGCTGTTACCCTTGCACTTCTAGCTGCGCTGATTCCCTAGATTTGGCCAGTCTTCTCTCAACTTGATCAGGACAGTCACATACAATAATTAAGTAGCAGGGTGACTAAAGCAGCCTGTAAAAGCAACAGTGAAATGTATCTATTTTATTCAGCAAGTTTTCTTGGCGTGTTGGGGAGCACTCACACTAGGAAAAATGTAGATAGAAAGCAAAGTGACCTATATATCGTAGTAGTTCAACACTGCCTTGGGTTCTTATTTTTAATTCTTCATTTTGGTATTCTTCTCCTAAATATATTGCAACCTAGAACAGTCTTCACCCCACATCCAAAATATTGCTTTTCTCAAGAACGACAACAGTTAAAGTTTAACCAACCCAACATTAATTATATTCTCTCCAAGCAGCGAGCATGCATGTGAATCAAGTTGGGGCGCGGCCGGTTTGGCACATCGATCTAAGCCGACATGCAAGCCTAAAAGGGCAAATAGGCGAAAAGGTAGGAGATTATTGCAAGAGGACCTCCTGCCTGCCATGATCTCTCCAAATACCATGTGATTAAATCTGGCAACGAACACGAACAAAATGGTTGAATGGTCAGAAAAATCTGTTTCGTATCACGCATTTAGAGCGGACATATGAACTAATACGCATTAATTTACGTTCCCATATTCTGCATGGGTGCTTCTCGCAACTGATATTTCCAGATTCCTATAACTGGTCCTGCATGCTTTCGAGTAGAAAGAATGAAGCTTCAGGCCAGACCTTCTACGTACTCACATGCGTGGCAAAGCCTAGGCCCACCAATCAAAGGCAGTGCAACTCGATATCCTTGTGGGAGCATGGGTAATGTTCCTCTTGAAATATGATATTCTAAGGTAATTGGGCCGGTGGAACCATGCGGTTTTCTCGAGCTAATCGTGGTCAAACCCAGTTTGACTGGTTAGTTTCTAGAGAAAACATTAAATGGAAAAGGAAAAAAAAAAAAAAAGGGGTCATAGGGTCACAGCCTCACGGGGAATTTCTCACCGCCTCACCGGGCCGGGCCGGGCCGGTTAAACAAACTAAAAGGCTGGGGCTCATTCAAAATTAGAGGCTCGCACAAAAAACGCAGGCGCCAGGCGGCGATGGGTAACCGCACACAACGAAGGAAGGCAGCAGCCACGGCGGCTAAGTCTCCTTCATCTCCACCTACGCTTTCTTTTTTTTAGTAAACCCAGCATGGCATGGTGGACCCGTTGGTATATACGGTCACTTCTACCGTTGATTTTTTTGATTTTTTTTTTTTGATTTTACAGACTATTAGGGACTCGTCCTAATACCAGCTTCAGTTTCACTTTTTTTTTTAATCCTCACATCAGTGTTACTTAAACGACAACTCATTGGTTAGCTTTGATTAATTTACATTTTTCTTTTCAGCCTTTTCTTAATAATGGCAATGAGCAATATTTAACTGGTTCTTTTTGTCAATATTTGGACGGTTTAAAGTGGTCTGATCGTCCCGTTAAATAAGATCTCAAATTCAAAACTTGTAAATGGAAAAAAGCTCCATTCTTGGCACAATACTCAATTTCAAGCAGAACACGGAAAAAATGGGCAGAAACTAAAACAGGACAGACATTGTGTTAATAAACGATTGCAAGTCACATCGGACAAAAGCCCTGGCAAAAATTTCTTCGGACCAAGCATCCAGGTTGTTGAACATTGCCATTTAACTGTCCTTTAAATTGGCTGTCAGTGCTCTTGGTTTTAGTTCCACCTTTCTGCAATGGGAGGAGTAAAGAATGAGGTTTAAGTTGTTAGAAATATAAACAAGCTGCAGTAAATTGCAGCAGTAAGTTTGGCACCATGTTAGATTATGTGATCAAGCTACATTAGTGATCAAGTTGTTAGTAGAGTTAGTGGAGAATAATCAAGTTGTATGGTTTGTCCCATCAACTTAAGTGTGTTAGAAATAGTGTGCAAGTTGTGTGTGTCTTTTTTGTTATTGTAATGTTTTCTTTGTTATCTGATCATTCATGGTAGGCCTCACGTTCAGCAAACCAAGAAGATCAGCTTAGTGGATTATGGGTCTCCATGCTGCACTAAGAAGTATGGGTTGAATGTATGGGTTGCATGCAAGTTGCTGCAGCAAGTTGGATTTTAGGTTGTTTTTCTGCCTATATAATTGAGTCTTGTAATCAGTTATAATCAAGTGAAATCAAGTTAGAAAACGTTTGAGTTTCACTTCATTGTTACTCTGAGATGTTCAAAGTGTTTAAAAACAAAAGATTGTCAGATATTAGAGAGAAAATCAATAGAACAGTAACCAAGAAAGTCAGCCTTGGTTTCTGCAGATTTCTGGGAATTTCCCAGCACAACATCGATGTTCTCTGCAGAATTTCTGGAAATTTTCCAGAAAACATCAATGTTCTAATAGCAACATCGATGTTATAATCGTTCGGCCGATTTGTTTGAAGCTCCAGTGTGTTTAAACATCGATGTTCTAATAACAACATCGATGTTCTTGTCGTTCGGCCGGATTGTTTGATATTCAGTGTGATCAAAACATCGATGTCTTGATTGAACATCGATGTTCTTAGTGTAAAAAAGCCAACATAAGTTAGGAGCCCACTTCTTTTGGAAGGTTATCATCACAAAGAATGCTACAACACGACTAAGTGCAGCTATGAGGATTAGAATGAATATACAAAGACCCCATAGATGTAGATCATAGCCACTTTTCAGAAGTGATCCACAACGAGTAATCAGCCACACCGCATAGTACCTGAGCGAGTACAGAGAAAAGAAACATGTCAGAGAGACAGAGACGGAACTGGTGCCTGCATATATCAATCTCAAATCAGTAGTTGAAAATGTATTTTTGAAAATTCAATGTTTATTGATAGTTTTTAGTCTGTGTAATTTGCAGGATTTTAATACTATACATGTCTAATGTTTTATAGATTCCAAGTCCAAGAACTTGGAGTCTAGCATACAGCTCTTTTCTTTTTTTTTTTTTATCTAAAAGAGTGCATACAGTTCTTTTCTGTATTTAATCTTCAAGCAACTTTGGTTGGGTGTGTAGTCATAGTTCAACAAATAAAAGGTCTCGTGTTTCCCAGATTTCTCCTGGTCTAGACCCCTTTATGTGCATAATGGCAATACCAAAATGCATGGCATACACAAACTTTGTAGATTTAAGTCGACAGTAGTGCATGGCATAAGGAACATTGGCCATACCTTTCAGCATTTGGAATCAGGAATGCTTCCAGAGCCCATCTAGGATAGCACAATTTGGCTATCTTGTTCCAAAATTCATCGCCTTTTTGCTAGGTTGCAATGAGAGTCAAAACAACTGGCAGAAGAAACGCCCCCTGGGAACCAAAAGAAACTCGTCAGCAGAACAAAGTTGAGAGATAAACATTGGAAAGCTTACAGCTTTGTTCATTTGCATTCATTACACACCAGCTGGGCTGAAGCTGGTTCAAAAGAGACCGCTAATGCATAGGATATTCCAGTTACACAGTAGTAGACAAGGCAGAGCAAGACAATGTAATTATCTGTGAAACAAGATCTTGGGTTGGTTAAGAAATAGAACATTGAGACATAGACAACAGGCTTCATCACTGTGTTAAAATGGTCAATTGTGTCCTTGGCAAGGAAGTAAGCCAAACTACTCATGCTAGAGGAACTCTCTCCAGTTCTGCAACTTATCAAGGAAGAATGATCTCAAAGCCGCTATTTTGCAAAGGAGAGCTGAAATCAGCAAGCAAAAAATAAGATCACAAATCAAAATAATGACAAACTGAATCACATGGGCCCATATCCAGTCATTGTTACCAAGGAAAATGGATAAACAATCGATAGATGTTAGCTGAAGGTAACAGTTCATAAAGTTCCTTCCCACATTTTCAAAACTTTTTCACAAACAACAAATCAAGAAAGCAAATCAAGTTTCAGAGATAACCTCATGGTTTATGCAACAGAAGGTTGCACACTTACAGATTGCAATGACGGTATCGGCATAAGCAGATACCCCAAAATTTTCATCGCCAACTTTTTCAAGTGAGCCTAAGCAGGCTGCAACAAGCAATCAGATGAGATAATCTATCAGCCTCTCCTTACCGATCCTAAAATGGTGATGATCAACACTTCGGTGTGAATAAAATGTCATTTGAGATTACAGGTGCTACATGTTTAACACAAATGGACACATTACACCAATCTTTGACAATATTTCAATCTGAAGCACCAGAAGAGGTCTTAAAATACAGTTATTTCGCCTTTACCTGCCGAGGCAATTGCCGGAATAGACCTGGAGTTCTTCGGTTTGATAAATCTGTAGATTTTGAGAAGTTATTCCGTATCTTATCACCACTTCATCTCTACATTACCCTCATATCTTTCCATGATTCTGTAGCAAAAGAGTAATCTTGATGCCCCAAGCACAGTAGGAGTTAACCCATGTGCGTCAGGTATGGCCGCTGGAGATGCAGCCAGCCCAGCAGCAAAACTTTTGCATCTCTGGTGGTATAGGATACCCATTCTTAAGCATCCATCTGACAGGAAGCTCCCTATAGTTCACACCTGAGCTTGCACTTTGTTGATTGTTTGATCAAGCTGTTAGCTAAGAGTTAGTGGAGTGTGATCAAGCTGTAGTGGAGTATGGTCAAGAAGATGTTAGTGGAATTGTTTCTTTAATTAAAGTATGTTAGATATAGTGTGCCTTTTTGATTATTGTAACCAACATTATCATGTTGTGTAAAGTGTTTGTCCTGATTGTAAGTGTGTTTCTTCTTTATGAGCTGTACCATTATTAGTGTCTAAGGAAAAGCAAGTGTGAGCTGTCATGTTTAGTGGGTATAGGCTGATTTTCTGCCTGTATATTGAGTCTTGTAATCTGAGTTCTACAAGTGAAATTAGAGTAAATTGAGTATGTTTCACTTCATAAAGTGTTTCTTGACTTGTTCATTGAGTGTTCAAGCCAAATGATTGAGTGAATTGAGAGGAAATTAATGGAATAGTAACCCAGAAAACCAACTTTTGCGTTTCTGCAGAATTCTGGGAATTTCTCAAAAAACATTGATGTTTAAATTCCAACATCGATGTTATTTGCATTCTGCCAAGTTCCAGTAGCACTCCAACATCGATGTTCAAAATCCAACATCGATGTTCTAGGAGTTCTGCCAAATTAATTGAAGTCCCGAATCCTCAAAACATCGATGTTACAATTCTCAATATCGATGTTTTGAGCTGAAAAGCCAACAATTGGTAGCGGAGCAGGTTCTTTCTTTACGGGGCTTTTTTCATTTGTTAACAGATCAAGAGGATGGTGTCTGATCGAGTAATTGCTGCAAGGTTGAGGGAGCTTCTTCAAAGTTCTGACCTCAACACAATTACCATAAAGATGTTGATCCAGAAGTTATAAGAAGAGTTCAATTTGAACTTGTCTGACAGAAAATCGCTTATAAAAAATGAAGTGATTTTGTTTCAGGAAAATGAGTCCGAGAACAATGAGGAGGAGGAAGATTGCAGTGACGATTTTGTGGAAGATTCAAAAACAGAGGTAACGAAAGGCTTTGTTTTGAATTCAGATAATGAAAGTGATGAGCTTGGGTGCAATGAGGAGATTGATGAAGATAAAGACACCGAATCAAAGGTAACAAATGGCTCTGATTTGATTGAAAAAGATGAAAATAAAGATTTCTTTGGTAAGAGTTATGGTTTTGTTGAAGTTGATGATGATGCTTTATTTGGTAAGGAGGCTTTGGTTGATGAGATTTTTTATAGACATGAAAATGCTATTGATGATTCTGGAGTTGTTGTTTGTGATGAATGTTTGGAGGATTTTGATGAAGTGGTGATGCTTAATGAGAGTCTCACAGATTTTAGTCATAAAATTGCTGTGAAAAATGATGATGTTGAATTTGTTATTTGTGAGAATTTGTATTTGAAGTTCAAAGATTTCTCCAACTGCAAATTAGTTGAAGTGAAGAGTGAAAATAGTAGTTCAGGTTTCAAAACACCTGAAATAGAGAATGTTGTTGAGAGTAGTTTTAGTGATGATGAGTTTGTTGAGCTTGAAGCTCTAGAGGTGAATAGAGACAGCACAAATCATAAGATTAAAGTGAAGAAAAAGAATGATATACACATTGAAGAAAAGTCCTTGGAATTCTATGATTTGTTCGATGCTTTAGTTACCAGACAGTACAAGAGAAGAAAAAGAAGATTCAAAGCATGTTGAAGAAGTTGAAGTTGAAGAGCCTGTTGAAATTAAAGATAAACAGGTCTGAGTTGATTCATTGAAGAGAAGTCATTAGAGTTTTATGATTTGTTTGTTTTTTGCACCTGCTAAGAAAAGAAGATTCAAAGCATGTTGAAGAAGTTGAAGTTGAAGAGCCTATTGAAATTAAAGATAAACAGGTCTGAGTTGATTCATTGAAGAAAAGTCATTAGAGTTAAGTCATTAGAGTTTTATGATTTGTTTGTTTTTTGCACCTGCTAAGAAAAGAAGATGTCTTGCAAAAAAAAAAAAAACAAACAAAAAACAAAACAAACAAAACAAACAAAACAAACAAAACAAAAAAAAGGGGTTAGGAGGCTTCAAGTCTGTTCACCAAGTTTCTGGCAAGAATCCAGTTCATGCTATTGAAGAGGTTTGATGAAGTTGAATATGAAATTGAAGTTGAAAAACAGCTTGATCAAGGGGGATTGTTGATTGTTTGATCAAGCTGTTAGCTAAGAGTTAGTGGAGTGTGATCAAGCTGTAGTGGAGTGTTAGTGGAGTGTGATCAAGAAGTTAGTGGAGCTGATGATGTGATCAAGATGTTAGTGGAATTGTTTTTTTAATTAAAGTATGTTAGGTATAGTGTGTCTTTTTGATTATTGTAACCAACATTATCATGTTGTGTAAAGTGTTTGTCCTGATTATAAGTGTGTTTCTTCTTTATGAGCTGTACCATTATTAGTGTCTAAGGAAAAGCAAGTGTGAGCTATCATGTTTAGTGGGTATAGGCTGATTTTCTGCCTATATATTGAGTCTTGTAATCTGAGTTCTACAAGTGAAATTAGAGTAAATTGAGTATGTTTCACTTCATAAAGTGTTTCTTGACTTGTTCATTGAGTGTTCAAGCCAAATGATTGAGTGAATTGAGAGAAATTAATGGAATAGTAACCCCGAAAACCAACTTTTGCGTTTCTGCAGAATTTTGGAAATTTTCCAGAAAACATTGATGTTTAAATTCCAACATCGATGTTATTTGCATTCTGCCAAGTTCCAGTAGCACTCCAACATCGATGTTCAAAATCCAACATCGATGTTCTAGGAGTTCTGCCAAATTAATTGAAGTCTCGAATCCTCAAAACATCGATGTTAACTGAAAAGCCAACACACTTGGCGTCACAATACCCTCCAAAACGGCAATGAAGTGATCAGGATGATTAACTTGTTCGGGAACATTAATCCCAAGGCCTGCAAAGTATTCTTCAACTCTCTTCACCGGACCATGATAGACTACAAGACCACCTTTTGCCAAAAGTACCAAGTCATCAAACATTCTGGACAAGGTGTAGTAATGGAAAAGATGAGGAACCAGCTATGAAAGCTAAAAACACAAGCACTCACACTAAAATTAAATAGAAATGTATGTCTATTTCGAGCGAGTACAAGCTTGCTTAGTTCATGTTTCTACTATTCAACAACCTAACTTCCAGTTGAATGATTTTGCCGCAGAGTCCTCTTAAGCCGATGGCTTACTTTTCTTATTTAGGATAGACACAATGCTCCAGCAACCACAGGAAAGCAGCGCATTGGAATTAGGAACAGTGGCTGTAAATGTAAAGTACCTAGGTTGGTGAACCACCGTACAGATGTTCACTCGTTCAAGAGCTTCACTCCGAAGTGCCTAAGGAGTAGCTGAAAGAATGCACTGTCCAGACCTGACATGGGTTCGTCTAACATCAGATGTTACACTTTGATTTGTTTTTGTGATCATTGATTTACTGCTTTACAGGTCCGCACAAAGTTTTCCGACATCTTGGCATTCAGTGGACCTGGACCCAAGAGGATCAACGGTAGGCTTGCCATAATTGGCTTTGTGGCTGTCTGCCATGGCCGTGGAGCTATCCAAGGGCCAAGATGTGATTTCCCAGATCTCTGAAGGCGGAGTTGTATGGCTCGTGGGGACAAGTGTTTTCTATCGCTTCACTTGTTCTCTTGTTTCAAGCGGTAAGTCCCAGTGGTTGATGTTGTTGTATTAGCAGAGACAAGGATATATTTTACTGAAATACCTCATGCATCTCATGCATCTTTTATTGAATGCAACGTACAATATTTATATTGTTACATATGAGCAGTTAGAACTGCTTTACAACTTCTTATCACCCCATAACTGGTGTAACTACTAATTAATATTATCTCCATAATAATTAAATAAAATAATATATAACTAATCAAAGTCAATATTTTAACACTCCTCCTTGACTTTGATTTCACAAACTCCCAGTTCATCTCTTAGATACTCAAACCTAGCTTTAGGTAGAGCTTTTGTGAACAAATCAGCAAGTTGATTGTCTGTCTTGCAATGAATCAACTGTATATCTCCATCCTTTTGAACTTCTCGTAAGAAGTAAAATTTAATCTTGAAATGCTTTGTCTTTCCATGAAATACAGGATTGTTTGAGATAGAAATTACAGCTTGGTTATCCACAAATATCTCTGTACTCATGTCTTGCTTCATCTGCAAATCTGTGAGTATTTTACGAATCCATAAGGCTTGATTAACAGCTTCAGTAGCAGCAATATATTCTGCTTCAGCAGTGGATTGTGCAATGATCTCCTGCTTCTTAGACCTCCAAGAAAATATGCCTGAACCAAAACTGAAACAATAGCCTGAAGTGCTTCTCATGTCATCAATAGAACCAGCCCAATCACTATCAGAAAAACCATGCAACTGAAAATTTTCAACATGACTGAACTTAATTCCATAATCCAATGTGCCTTTGATATATCTAACCACCCTTTTTGCAGCTGTAAAATGGATGTCACTGGCACAATGCATAAATCTGGACAATAAACTCACAGCTTGTGTAATATCTGGCCTGGTTGCAGTGAGATACATAAGACAACCAATAAGACTTCTAAATGTACCTTCATCTGCCTTTTTAGCCCCATCTTCTTTGGAAAATTTTTCCTTCAAATTCATTGGTGTGTCAACAGGCTTGCATTCCTCCATCCGAAATTTTTTCAGAATTTCTCTAGCATATTTTTGTTGGTAGACAAAAATTCCAGAATGCACTTGCTTAATCTCCATCCCAAGGAAGTATGCCATCTCCCCAAGGTCTGTCATCTCAAAGACACTGGTCATTTCGACTTTGAATTTTTTGACCAGTTCTGAATTATTTCCTGTCACCAACAAATCATCAACATATAATGAAACAATAAGCAACTCAGAACCAACATGCTTTATGTACAAAGTGGATTCACTCAAACTTTTCTTGAAACCAAGTCCCAGCAAGTGTTCATCAATTCTGGAATACCAGGCTCTTGGTGCCTGTTTCAAACCATAAAGAGCTTTCTTCAGTAAATACACTTTGTCTTCATGCCCTTTCACAAGAAAACCTTCTGGTTGCTCAACAAATATTTCTTCCTGCAAAAAGCCATTTAAAAATGCTGACTTAACATCAAGCTGAAAAATCTTCCAATTTTTCTGTGCCGCAATTGCTAGGAGCATCCGGATGGTATCAAGCCTTGCCACTGGTGCAAAAGTTTCAGAATAATCAACACCATAAGCCTGTGCATAACCCTTTACAACAAGCCTTGCTTTGTGCTTATTCACAGAACCATCAGCATTGAGTTTGGTTCTAAAAACCCATTTAACTCCAATAGCAGCTTTGTGTGTAGGCCTTTCCACCAACTTCCATGTCTGATTTTTTTCAATCATTTTTATCTCCTCCTTCATTGCATCTATCCACTGTGGAGCTACTGCAGCCTCTTTGTAATTAGCAGGTTCACAAAGAGCAATATTGCACCTTTGATAAATATCAGAAAGCAACCTGGTTCCTCTCACAGGAGGGTCATCAATATTTTCCTCCAAAAATTCCATATTTGCTGGCATCTCTAAATTTTCATCAACTTTTGGCATCTGCATGTCATCACCAATATTCCAGTCCCACTCCTCATTTTCAAAGAAAATAACATCTCTGCTCACAATAATTTTCTTAGAATGTGGCTGAAATATTCGGTAAGCTTTACTGACATCACTATAACCAACAAAAATACCAGGCTCTGATTTTTTATCAAGTTTATCTCTTTTTGCACTTGGTACATACACATGACATAATGCACCAAAAATTTTGAGATTTTTCAGGGAAGGCTTAAAACCATACCATGCTTCATACGGTGTAATTTGGTCAAGTGCCCTGGTAGGAAGTCTGTTTAACAAGAAAACTGCAGTATTTGCTGCTTCAGCCCAAAATTCCTTTGGCAAATTTTTATCATGCAGTAGACATCTGGCCATCTCCATAATTGTCCTGTTTTTTCTTTCACTCACACCATTCTGTTGTGGTGTATATGGTGCAGTGAGTTGATGGTGAATTCCTGCTTCATCACAAAAGGAATTAAATTGACCAGAATTATACTCAGTACCATTATCTGACCTCAGCATCTGGATTTTACAGCCACTCTGATTTTCTATCCATGCCTTGAATTTCCAAAACACACCAGGAACCTCAGACTTGGACTTCAAAAAATAAATCCAACAAAATCTTGTAAGATCATCAATAAAAAGGATGTAATATTTACTCCCATTCAAAGAAAGAGTTTGTTGAGGCCCTGCAACATCCGTATGTATTAGCTGTAATTTTTTTGTAGCCCTCCAAGATGACTGAAAAAATGGCAACCTGACTTGCTTCCCAAATTGGCACCCTTTGCAACATAACTGAGAGGCTTCAAAAAATGGCAAATCCCTTGCAAGATTTTTCTGCTGCATAAAAGTGAGACCCCTGTGATGAAAGTGTCCAAGACGCCTATGCCATAATTCAGCATTATTCACAGTTGCCGAAAATACAGCCTGTTCTTCATTACCGTCTTGTGTCTCCAAGGTCTCCAAGGAAAAACATTTTCCTTTCATTCCCACTTTTAGCACATCCTGACCATCAGCATCTTTGATGACACACATTTTTTCTTTGAATGACACCTGATATCCTTTCTCAAGCAACTGACCAACACTCAATAAATTTTGGTCAATCTCAGGTACAAACAAAACATCAGAAATGATTTTAACTCCTGAAGCACATCTAATAGCAACTGTTCCTTTTCCTTTGACAGAAATAAATTGGCCATTGCCAATTTTTACTTTAGAATTGACAGAATCATCAAGCTCTCTGAAAATACCAGCATCATATGTCATATGATTTGTACAGCCACTATCAATTAACCAACTGTCACTAGAACAATTACCTGCATAACAACTGACCATAAAAAGTTGCTCCTCCTCTTTTTGATCAGCCATATGTGCTTCATCATTTTGATGTTGCTTGCCCTTACAATATCTGGCTATGTGTCCGGGCTGATGACATCTATTGCATCTAAAATTTGGTCGCCACCAACATTTAGCCTCCTTGTGGTTTGATTTATTGCAGTACTGACATGGTGCAACACTGCCACCACTAGAAATTCCAGAATTTTGCTTCTCAAAATTCTTCTTAAAAAATTTATTCTTCTTCCCCTTGTTGTCTTGTTGTACTGGCATGGCAACTGGTAAGGCACCTTCAACATTTTTTCCTTGCCTTAAAATCCTTCTCTGCTCCTGTGCTTGTAAAGCATTTTTCAACTCTGAAAGTGAAATGGTTGTCATATCCTTTGTTTCCTCCAAGGTTGAAATCTTGGATTCATATTTCTCTGGCAAAGTCACCAAAATTTTTTCCACAATACGTCTATCAGAAACATCTTCTCCTAACATTCTCACCTTATTGCAAATTTCTTCCAACCTGTCAGCATACTCCCGAACAGTGTCTGTAGGCTTCATCTGCTGCATCTCAAATTCTCTTCGCAAATTCAAAATTTGCATCTTCTTGGTTCTCTCATCTCCTCTGAATTCATCCTGCAGAGCATCCCATATAGCCTTGGCAGAACTCAATTTCATTATTTTGTTAAAGATCTTCTCAGACAATGCTTTATGCAAACATGATTTAGCCTTACTGTCCCTTGTTTTCTTCTCTTTGTGGGTCTTGAGTTGTGCTACTGTGGGATTTGGTGGCAAATCATCTGCATTGAATTCTGCTTCTACTGCTTCCCAAAGTTCACAGGCTTCCAGATGAGTCTGCATTTTGATGGCCCAACTGTGGTAATTTTCTCCAGTAAACAAAGGTGGTAAAGAATGTTCTGTAGACATTGTAGGTTTGTGTGTTGTTTTCAACTCACTCTCAGGTCCCTTAAGAATTAAAGCTCCGCTACCAATCTGTTGTTGTATTAGCAGAGACAAGGATATATTTTACTGAAATATCTCATGCATCTCATGCATCTTTTATTGAATGCAACGTACAATATTTATATTGTTACATATGAGCAGTTAGAACTGCTTTACAACTTCTTATCACCCCATAACTGGTGTAACTACTAATTAATATTATCTCCATAATAATTAAATAAAATAATATATAACTAATCAAAGTCAATATTTTAACAGTTGATGACAAAAGATTTATGTAAGATTCCCACATTTTCATTTTTGGAAAAAAACATTCCCACATCGGAGGAAAGTCATATTAACCGACTGATTATATATTCTAATGCTGAGGTGTGTTACGCTAACTTGTTACCAAGTGGGGCATAGCGTGAAGGCCCATCCCCCATGGAGGGGTAGCCATTCTATCATGTTTAATTGAAATACCTTCTGCGAGGACAAGGCTCCCCTGAGCTCCCTGCCCCAACCACCATGGTTGTTTTTTTTTTTTTTGACAGTGAAGAGCTTGAATGTAATTAAGTAGAAGTAAAGGAAATACACCCGAGCAATAGCGCGCTCATCAGGGTGGTTTGCTCGGGGGTTAAGGCATAGAGCTCAAACGCAGGCTTAGTAAGAGATTCAAAGAGTGTAGTTAGCGGTCCAATGTTCTCCGGGTGTGTCGGGCTAGCTGATGGAGTTGCTGCAGGATGGGCGAACATGGGTGCTGGTATGGCACGGCTGCTCATGCCACAAATTTACACTCTCCTTACATCCCTGAACCTACCTATATCCACAGCTTGGCGCCTCTCGTTTCTTGTTCCTGCAATCTTTCAACTAGTAACAGCTATTATGGTTTGGCCAAGACCTGCCATCTGGGGATTATAGAGACTCCAAAAGGAGTGTCAAGAATGAGAAACATAACTTTTGCCAGTTCTTTTAAATGGATTAACAAACTACAGGGGGTGGATACTAGCTTTAACATATGGATACTGCTTTGGCTCAGAATTGACAACTGATAATATTATTGCACAATACTCTTACGACAGGTTTGGTGTGAATCTTCAAGTTGCCGGTATAATTGCTGCAAGTTTTGGGTTGGCGAATTGTTTCTCGAGGCCAATGGGAGGGTGTTATCAGACAAGCTGGCTAGGAGGTACGGAATCAGAGGAAGACTGTGGGGGCTGTCAGCTGTGGGTGGTGCAGACAGTAGTGGGTTGCTGTGTGTGCTGCTTGGGCGCACCAACTCCCTGTGGGGCGCCGTAGCCATGATGTGCGCCTTCTCAGTGTTTGTTCAAGCTGCTTCGGGCCTCACGTTTGGTGTGGTTCCCTTCGTCTCCAAAAGTAAGCACTTGTTTTCTTTGCTCTATCTATGGTGGCTCCATAATACTCCACGTACACAAAAGCCAACTGGCAATACAATAGATAAAAGCAAAGCCGCCATCTTGATCATAAACGTTCTCTAGTCTAGATAGAATTATGGGCCATATGATGTCATAACTAGCCGACTAGAGATAAAAGTACAGCCTTCACTTACGACAATAAAATTTCAAGATGGCGAAAACAGAGTTCACTGTGAATCAGCAAGCACAACAGCTTCTATTTGTCTGGCTGGACAGGCACAATTCTATCCAAGAATGTAAACTTTCTAAAAAAATGATTTTAGTTAAGTGCTTCAAATGGGAATTCAAGCTTCCATCAGGCAGGCCTTTTGCAATAGATAACAAAGAAATTATCAAGAAAATTAATCTATAGTGATACACACTTCGAGAGTTAGCAGATATCAGCAATCAGACATCAAGGTTGATTACAAGCTATTCTATTTACATATAGACATCTTTGAATGGTCAATGCATATTACTCATCATATCTCATATTTTATGGTAAGATATCAAACATATGACCAATATCTGCGGTATTCGGCTCCAACCGTAGCCTCACCGGCCATCAAGGTGGAGCTCTTTCTAGTTCCAGAGACATGGGGGTCTTGTACAAAGAGAATGGGACACAGGTGTTTAAGGTTCAAATATGGAAGTGCAACAGAGCAGGAAGGACCAAATAAAATCCTTCACTGGATCAACAACAGTAAAAAAAACCAAAGCATGGTTGTTAAAATGTACGCCCAACGACCAAGGCAAAAGATATTACGGGTTAAATATGATTAGTGCAGTTAATAACCTACTTTGGCAATAAACAGCACTGCATCACGATACATAAGATGATCTCCTGCGGCAGCAAAGGCAAAAGGCCACAAGAATTCCAATGAATCAAGGTTGCAGTTTATTAACTCCAACTTTTGTTGCCATATAAGGACTGCAGATAATTAGAAAAGAATGTTGATGAAATAGGGAAAACAAATTCCGGCGAATAGAGCACGTACAAATTGCAGAAGAAAAAAAAAAGTAAACTGCTCTCAGACTTACCTCATCGTGAAATTCAGTTTATTTAAGTATCACCGCCATTGCGGGATGAAAACGCTGTCGTTTCTAGCTAAACATTTCATGGTTAATCTATGGGCCCCAACCATTCGCCCAACTAAGAAGCGTGACGGATCGGGTGAAAAATGCTAAAAGCCCATGAAAATATCTTTTTGCCCGAAGAAACCAAAATATCTGGGCGCAATCTAGACATGGCAGCCTGATTCTGGACCCCAACTCAAGAGATTACAGAATAGTACCGGCAAAGAATATGTCAGTCTCTTTTTTTTTTTGATGAATACGAAATTTTATTGAGAATCAAAGAACTGGTGGATTAAGATACGTCATCAGGATGATGATCAGACTTAACCACCAGATGTCAACAAATACAGAAGAAAGGAAGCATACAAACATACACCCTTCTCAAATAAGAGCTAGTTTACATTTAGGACCCTTCCAAGCTAAAACACTAGCGGGGCAAAAAAGAACAGCCGCGAAATCGTAAGGGAAGAATGGTTGTGTGGCCTTAAACCAAAATAAAGAATGAATCAGGACGACATCCAACATCCTGCTCCAGTCAACCGTTTTACCTTCGAAGATGAGTTTGTTCCTAGCCAGCCAGATGTTCCATATGCATGCAGAGAATATGACCATCCATGGTGCTGTGGCTTTGTTGGAGTCAACAATGCCCATCCATTGGATATATAGCGACTGAAGTGTCTGGGGCATGCACTATTTAATGCCCCACCAAGCATGTGGAAGCCCGTACCCCAATTAAATAAAAATAATATAATTTAATGAAAAAGAGTTACCAAAATACTCTTGAAAACCTGGGGTACAAAAACCGATGCTTCGATATACACCCATTTTCCATGAAAATGTATTAACCACGAGATGTCATAAAAGTAAATGAAATTAACCGGCTTAACCAATAGTAAGCCATCACGGCATCATGCCGACATAATATCACAAAAATCAACTCCGGCTAACTGCCGATACAGAGACAAATATTCATGACATCTCGAGTTATT
>JAKUCV010006108.1:3773-17680 GCA_028386065.3 Turnera subulata
TTGAACTTCAGGTTCATACTAATTTATATGAGGATCAACATTCATATATATTATGCATTTCAACAAACTTGATCCAGCTGCTTCTTTCTCCCCCTGATGTTGGGTATACACACATATCAAATTTATCAATAAGCAAATCTCGCTATAAATGAATCTCCAATCTTTTAGTCAATAGTCTTAATAATGTTGTGTTTTGATGGAGACTACCCAACATCTATTCCCAAACTTCTTTAAGGACCAGATTAACTATGCTGTGGTGGAGCATAATATACTGTACAACCAACGGTCCGAAGATGGGAGATATTTTGTGACCAAGAACCAATGGGGAGATCTTATGATCTTATAATATCTTATTGGCTTGATGCACATTTACTGCGTATAAAATATTATAGTCATATTTCATCAATGGTCCTGCAATCAATTGTCAATATGGCCCAGATCTCTTTGGGTTTATTTCCAATGATATACATTCTCCATTGAAGAAACATACCAGCATTATCTAGACATATAGTCTAATAACATAAGTAGGGACATATACCGCAAGTGGCTTAATTATTAAATCAGTGCGCACAACGCCAACTTGCGTCACATAATAGACCATCTAGTCGATGCATCGTAAAAATTACCTAGATGGTTAACACCGCGGATTTATCAGTCCGCATTTATGTCCCTGAACTATTCTCAAACTTTGCTGGTGATACTAGGCCATTCTCATCTTAGGAAGACCATATAATAACTTTCGCAGCAAACAAACTCATAGAAATTCATTAATTGTAAAACTTCTGGTTTTTCAATGAATGATCCAATAAATTTCATGCATCATTATTAACCCGGGATGGCCCATCCAGTCATGCCAAACAATAAATCCATGAACCAACTTCAAGTTGGTGCCCGCTTCAGGCTGCGCAAGCTGTGTATCTAAACACTTAAAATTGCTAGCTCCAGGTTAGTGCATTCCAGCTTCTGGCTGGATATGTTAAGTTTCAATTACTCAACTGCAAGCTTCAGGCTGCAATACATGTGTCAATATTAGGCTTATTCCTGCCACTCATGTCGGAAAAGATCAGAATTATTGAGCAATAATTAATGTAGTGGCAGACATTTCCAAAAGCGAATCCTCGAGGGCTGTAAAGCTTTGGAATTTTCTGAGTAATAAAATAATCCACCAAAAAATCTTCTGGATCTTTTCGGGGACACCTGGCTATCTATGCTCAGGCTATAAGAAGGGGGAAGGATTACATGGGGAGATACAGGAAAACTTATAGATATAGAAAAATTCATCAAAGCAAAGAAACAGAAAACTCAACCAAGAAAAAATGCCTTCCCCAGCTACTGTTTTCTTTGTTGAGGGTGCCTCACTAGGCAGAAGAAATAGATTGGCCTATAGCATGGTAAATGAACAACAAGAGGAACTGCCTAATGAGCTAGCAAGAATCCCACGTTTGGTTTTTGTAGATGAGCTATACTCGTCTAGGTTCTTTGTGACTCCAATGGAAGAAACTTTCTTCCTGGAGGACCAAGGCAATCTCAGGACAAATTTTTATGGCTCAGCTAACTCTATAATGTTTTTCATATCTGCTAGGATGCAGGAATTTCAGCTAGAGCCTTCATGTCAAATTTTAAATCAAAGCAGTTATTATCAGGTTTCCATGATGGCTCGGAGCGTCCCTAGTGTGACTGGGTTACCACCTACATGGCCTAAGGTACGACTTTTATTGTGGAATTGCAGGGGTATAGCAAGAAGGTCTCAAGACTTTGTGCGTACCTTAAGGGATCTGAAGAATCAGTACACGCCTAACATGGTACTGATTATAGAGACTTTGTGGCAAGCAGGAGAGAATCGTGGTGTGATTCCACTTCGTTTTCCTCCAACGAATCGGTTTGAGATACCTGGAGAAAACAGCAGGGGTGGTATGTGGTTCTCCTGGAACGACAGTATTAGGGTCAACATTAATGGTGAGGCTCAGAGTTTCAGGGTTAATGTTGAACCCAACCGATAGATTACTTGTTTAAACATATGTATGAGAACCATTCTTCTTTGAATGTTCTCCAGCTATGGATCTGTTTTTGCAATAATAATATGCATGTTTACTTTGAGCCTTTTCATTTATTATCTCATTTACGCCCACAGACACAAATAATTATACTGTCTTATTCGCTTCAGGGAATAAATCTGAGTCAATTCATTTTGGGATCCATAATAATTCATTTTATTACTGGGGGTGTCTGTACTCGTGTAAATATACGATCTTCTAGATCATATTAAAACATGCGTTCTTCAGGAACATATTCGAATTTATACTCTTCTGGAGCGTGTTAATCATTTTTCATTTCGAGATGTAATAATATCTTATATTGACATCCACACATATAATTTTCCCCCTGTGGATGTCAATTTTGCATTGTCTTCGAGACTAATGCTTCAGGTATTATTCTAAGAAACAATTATAAAGTACTGAAAAGTAAATAAAATAAATTGCAATGCGTAATAATTTAAACTGAACATAAAATAAATTGAATATAAAATAATAAAGATGAATATAAAATAATTTAAGCATAAAAATTAAAACAATTAATATATATTTTTTTGTACCTTCAGGGTAAGCAAGAATAAAATCAGTATCCATCTTCTTGATGGTCATACAAATAGCCACCTTCTAGTGGTCATACAACATCCACCTACTGGTGGGCATACAATATCATGGTCATCATCTTGACCAAATATGGTTTCATCCATATTACATTTGTCCTGTTGAGACACGCATTTCTTCAGATGCGTACACTTGTGGTCATTAATGTCCCATTTCTGTTGGACACATAAATATTTGTAGGACCTTTTGGCTGTCAGACTTCAAGTCGTTGCTGCATTTTTCTTTTCCCGATTCTTCTGGACTTTTTCATTTAGTCTTCCAGACTATTCTCATTTAAATACATTTTCGCATTTAATGCCCATTATAAATTTCTTCTGGATATTTTAAGGGTCTTAAATTCAAATATTATAATTAAATAAATAAATAATTAATTAAAGTAAATAAGCAAGGGGTCTTTTATTAATTATCCCAAGTAAAATAAATGACGGAAAATAAAATAATGGGTCTATTACGAGCCCATGAGTAAAATTAAAGGCAAGAAAATTAAAGGCAATGAGCCCTGTTATAGCCCAATTAAAATAAATAGTGGAAAATTTAATGCAATGGGCCTTTAATTAATTAGCTCAATGAAAATTAAATTGCTGAAAATTAAATGCAATGGGCCTATTGCGAACCCAATAAAAATTAAATTGCCGCAAATTAATGTGATGGGCCTTACACGAGCCCAATTAAAACATAAAGAAATAGGCGGCTTAGTCGGCCATTAAATGAATAATGGGCCTTTTTAAAAGCCCAATCGAAAAAAATAGAAAATATGCTTACTCGATAAATCTTTCAGCAATAATATATATAATATATTATACTAGTATCCGGATACTATTCCGGTATATTATTTTTCTTTCGGGCTGAGTTAAAATATTCAGTCCAACACAGTCCCTGGCCCAGCCCAGCCCAACCGACCAGAGCCGAGCCGACCCAAGCTGAGCCGAGCCGAAGACCCCCACTACTTGCCAGCTTTTTCAGATTTTTTTTTTTTAACTACTCCTACCGACACTTCCCCTCTCTCTTTTACCTTCCCCTTTTTTTCTATTCTTTATCTTTCTCCTCTCTCCTTTTTTCTTTGTTTTCTATTCTTTTTCCTTCCCCAAAACACACTAACCGATCTCTCCTTCCCCTCTCTCATCCTCATGCCTTCTTCTCCCCAAAAAAAATTTTCTTTCTTTCTTATTCCTTTCCTTTTCTAATCACGCAGCTCTCCTCTCAAAATTTTTTTTATTAGCCAACAAACCCACCATCATCACGATCTTCTATTTTTTTTCTTTTCTCTTAATCTCGGTTAGTTGTTTCTGATGGTAGATGGTTCGGCTTGGTGGTATCGTCGTCGCCGGCGGCACGGGCGGTGAAGGAGAACTGGGTTGTGGTCGGAACATCAAGGCGACGCTGCTGGTGGAAGCGCGGCGTCAGATGGTGGCTGGAGACGGCTCACGCGCGGCTGGAAGACGGCGCGTGGGGGGAAGGACCGCTGCTTCCGGCGGCGAGTGGCGGAGCGTGCGGCGGAGGACGACGAACAAACTTCACCGGAGTATTCACCAGGAGACGATCTACCTTGCTGCGTGGGAGGTGATGTCATTGGAGGTTTCGGGTTCTTTGGTTTTAGGCTTGACAGAAACATCTTGTGTGTATTAGAAATAAAATTAATTGCTTGAATCTTTAGTTTCGGGTTCTCCTCAGTGTTTGATGTTGTTGTTGTTCTTGTGTTTTTTTTTCATTGATTTCATGCTCTCGGTAGAGAACAAATTGTGCTGATAACGTGTTGTAAATAATATGTGTTGTTTAGTGGAGAAGTTGTTTAATGGAGAAGAAAATGATGTAGGAGGAGGCAGAGGAGAAAAAAAAACGTTGGAGGAGGGGAAGGCTGAGCTCGTTCTACTGCTCAGTATTTTTCATTCATTGTTTAAATATACAACAATATAGTGTTAGGTGGATGATAATGACATCCACTAATCACACGTTTTATAACACTTTTCTTTTCTTTTTTTCTTTTATTTCTTATCCCAAGAGAATATAGCATTTCCACCAAATCTTTCCCAAATTAAAAGAAAAGCCTATCAGGTAAGCCCAAGCCCGATAAAAACTAAAATAATATGAAGGAAATATCAAAGCCCGATATGTCCATGCGATTGGACTTTACCTGTTAAGATAAAAAAAAAAGGCTTACGGTCTTTACTGTTGCCTGCAGCCTTTTAACTTTTTCCACATCATGACCCATATATCCCACGCTTGCAATTACATGGTTATTTTTCAATATTTTAATATATTGGATTTAAAAGAAAATATATTTCATATGCTTTGGCATTAAATCGCTGATTTTTTTTCAACAACAGACATTAAATACAAAAATACATGCAAAATAAATTTAAAAGGAAATATCATTAAAATCTTTTTATGTTTTTTTTTTTATGGAGGATCTAGGGTATGCGCAAAAATAAAAATAAAAATGGAGGATCTAGATTCTTATTTTTTTGGTCAATCCTAATGGAGGATCTAGATTCTCACGTGGCACCACGTTTGAATCACAAAGTGAAGTATCCCCTTAAAATAAATGTACTCCCCAAAATATCCATGAGAAAGATTATAAAAAAAAAAATAGAATTCAACATTTCAATGGATTTTGGCCATTGTATTAAACAAAAATCATGAATTTTGGTTCGCAGGTCAACCCAGTAAAGTGGAGCGCCATGTGTTTATTTCTAAGTCGTCTACATCATAAGGTGGATCCCAAAGAAAGTGGGTGTACCCGCTTCGAATCGGATCGGTTAAAAAACGAACCCGTTTGCACCCGGAAAGAAAGGGATTGTTAGGTTTCGAACCTGGGTCCCTTATATGACTATGTATTTTTCCATCAAGTTAGGTCATCTTCTATGTTTGGTACACTACTAAAACTATAATTACCAAAATTTAGGGTTGCCATGGCCCCCACGGGCCCCTCCGGGGCGCCGTCACTGAAATAGACACATGTCGCTCCATTTTACTGAGTTGACCCGCGAACTAAAATTCATGATTTTTGTTGAGTACAATGACCAAGATCTATTGAAATTGAGTACAATGACCAATTGCAAGGCTGAGTTCAGTGACCAAAAATTGCTTTTGACCAAAAAAATATATATCCAAGAGAAATGATATAATTTCTATATTGCCTAAACGACGGAGTTTCGTTCTCCTTTTCCTAGAAGACGTTCGGTTTCCCCGTATAAATAGTGCTCGTCCCTTCTCTCTCTCTGTTCAATCTATTTATGACGCAACACAAAATATCCCATAAATCTCTTTACTCTCAAAATCTAGGGTTTGAAAATTTGGGATAATCCTAGATCCCAAAACTCGGTTTAAACCCTAACTTCTGTCAATTCCAGGGTTCTAGGGTTTCGATTTCACTCCAAGTCTCTCCAATTCGCTTCTCTCCACTGGTTTTCTGTTTTTTTTTTTAATTTTTGTTTCCGAGATATTTTAGTTCTTCGGTTCCGTCGATTGACTTCGCTTGTGTGGTAATTGGAGGCTCTGTTGATTTAAACGTCGCCGTTGCTCGATCCTAGTGTTACTTACGATTTCAATGGCGAAGGTGGGCGAAGAAGAGGTTGAGTATGAGAGCGATCCAGAGGAGGAGAAGCGGTTACTGGGAATGAGGAGGAGAGAAGCTGCGAGTGATGACGAGGAGGAAGGCGAAGGGGAAGGGGAGGATGAGGAGGATAGGCGCAGAATGGAACGGAGGGGTCCGATTCGGTCCGATGAATCTGATGGTCAGGGCGGCGCTGCAGACTATGACGAAGACGAAGAGGAATTAGACGAAGAGGAGGAGGTTTATGAGGACGAAGAGGAGGAGGTTTATGAGGAGGGGGAAGAGGTTTACGAGGAGGAAGAGAAGGCTGGTGGATTAGAGGGAGGGAGGAAGGAGGGTAATGTGGAGAAGCAGGCGGCAGAGGGGTTGAAAGGGGAGGCGGAGGATGCGAATGCGGAGGATGAGGAAGGAGAAGGAGAGGTAGGAGAGGAGGGGAAGAAAGAGAATGAGCCGTTTGCTGTGCCTACTGCTGGGGCGTTTTATATGCACGATGATAGGTTCAGAGACAATGCTGGCGGTAGAAACAGGTACAGTGATGTGTATGGGGATTTTGATATGCAGCTTCCAGTATTTATTGTTTGTCTCTGTCTCTTCTGTTTTATCAATATACCGTGTATCTCCAACAGTTTATGTAGTTAGTTCTGTAGAAGTCTAGATTTTAAATTTGTGCTTGTTTATATTTTAGGAGGACCTACGGTGGAAGGAAGTTATGGGAGTCCAAAGATGATAAGAAATGGGGGCATGATAAGTTTGAAGAGCTGACCTCTCAGGATAGGAATTATGAACAGGTGATGATGTCAATCAGTTTTTCATCTTGTTTGTTTTACTTCTCTCTAAGACCACTTGTGACAAATATGACTGGAACTAAATTCAGGGAAGGAGGACATCTAAAGGTCGTTATCGAGCTCGTGGTGGTAAGAATCGAGAGAATCGAGTTCCGGACAATGGATTTACCAGGAGGAGTAGGCCTAAAACATTTGGAAATGGCAATAATCAGGTCCAGGCTCCTAAATCCGTGAGAGGGAGAGGGCCCAGAAAATATGACCCTACCATGAAGAACAGCAGTCAGGGTCCTCCAATGCAAAACAGACAATCTGGAAAGGGTGCTGAGAAATCTTCACATGCTAGTTCAGGGAGAGTTTATGCACCGGTATCAAATGCAGGGTCTGATCAAGTCCTTCCTGCTCGAAAGCACTCGAGCTTGAATTCTGCTTCTCCTCCTTTTTATCCATCTGGGACCTCCAATAAGGATATCTCCTTATCTCAGAAAAGGGACGTGCAAGCTGTCAGTACAAGCAGGAACCTTCGGACTTCTGTTGTAGAGGAAGGCTTCTCTGCTCCACAAACCAATTCATTGATGCGGGGGAAGAATATTGCTGACGCTACTGCCATTGACAGGCTTCATATTGATGATTCCATCACTCCGGCCGGTGGAAAGCCTTTGAACAATGTGCACCTTCCACTTGGAGCTTCACTGATCAATTCCATGCATTCCTCTCAGTCCAGGGCTCAAGGAAGGGGTATAGCCATTTCAGTACAGTCGACACATCAGTCTACTCCATCGCATAACCAAGTGAATAGAGCGGCACCCACAACCCTGCAAGGCGTCCAGCGGACTTCTGCTCAGGGTCGTGTTCCTTCCTATGTTGAATCTCCCGGTCAGCAGTCTGCCAGTGGTTCTCAAGCCTCTTCTCCACCAAAAACAGCTTTATCAGTGAATTCTTATGATGGTGGGGATGGTGAAACAGCAGAATCAAGTAAAACCAGAACTGCATTGGTTGGTAAGGGAAAAGGCTCCATCCAAGGAAGCGGAAGGGGATCTTTTCTTTATGGTGGGCCTCAGGTCATGGGTGCCTCTGGGAATATGGGTGTTGGTGGTCATGGCGATCAAAACTTCCCTGCTTTTTTGCCAGGTACCTTAATTAAAACTATAGATGTTCAGAATGCTTAGAGCTTGGTAATTTTCATCATATGGGGTTGATTAGCTACTCTATTGTTTTTCTTTTTGATACTCGCGTTTCATTTTATAATTCTTCTCTGTTTTTCTGATTATTGATCGTCGGGCCTCATTTCATTGATTATTCAGGGTGATTGAGTTTTTAAAAGTTTTATTGTTTTTGTTCTCCTTTGAAATTCTGTTATTCAGGAAATTAAATGATTTAACTTCTCATGGTGGTTGATTTTGATACAGTTATGCAATTTGGGGGCCAGCATCCTGGTGGTATTGGAGTACCCGCTGTTGGCATGGCATTTCCCGGATATGTTGCTCAACCTCAACTTGGTTTAGGAAATTCTGAAATGACCTGGTATTGTTCCTCTCTATCATGTTTTAATTATCATTTTCTAACTATCATTTCCTCAGATTTCCTCTGCCATGGAAATACTTTTCTGAGTTTAATTAAGCGAAGTCGTTGTTTCTTGTGTTGTGGATTATTTGTTATCACCAGACCAAATCAGTTAAACCTTTTCTCTTACTGCTTCGTTTGAATTGTTTTTTGCTTATCTTCTTATTTGCTTTAAGGATGGTGTTTTTATCCTGGCTGTTGTGTTTCCCTTAGTAAATAATCACTAATCCAGTGATCTTTGTCTCTATGATGCTTAGGCTACCAGTTTTGGCTGGCGCTGCAGGAGCTTTAGGAGCTACTTATTGTTCTCCTTATCTTGCTGTTGATGGTGCTTATCATGCTCGACCATCTGGACAAGCATCTTCCTTGGGTGGTTCTAGGTTAGTATCTGATTCTCTTCATTTTTGGTATCTTAATTTACTAGTGCAATTGTCTCATGCTGTGGTGGTGCATTAATGTTCTGTCAATAGTTTCATCTATTTTTCTGTTTTCTTTGTACTGCCATAATTTCTAGTGACAAAAGCTTCTATTCCCTTATTGTCCTTTTGTGTCTCAGACAAATGTCTTCTTGAGTGGTGTATGTTCTATATCTGTGTTACTTTTGAGCATATCTTCCATGGTTCTAGAGTACTTGTGTTTGTTGGTTGTGCTGTAATAGTTACAAATAGGTCTGTTACTCTTGCTACCTTTGAAAGTGGCTTGTGTCGGGCCAGCACATTCATTTATATAGAGAAGTCTTGATGTTATATCTGAAGGCATGTTGTGGTATGTGGATTGTGGGAGTTATGACTTGTAGTTTCATGGTCATGATGTGATGTCCTCCTAGGGCATGGCTCACTTCATTTCCCCGTGCAAGTTGTTATGTTATTGCATGCCTGATGTTCTGTTGATGTAGAGATTTGGCACAGTTTTGATACTACTTTGTTTTCAATTGCAGCAAAGAAAATAACAACAGACCCAACAATGAGTGGAAGCCTTCTCAGAAATCAGGTAGGCAAGAAATTATTCTTATTTTTCTTGTTTCTTCTTGCTGATTAGCTTTTGATATTTTCTTTATCACTACTAACTTTATTTTCATGACAGAACTTGTTAGTGATGAACTTGGACAACGACAAAAACCGCGCAGGTAAGTGCAATTTGTACCTCTTATAAAGGGAATGAAAATGATTCCTGTATGGATAATTATTAACGTCTTCTCTCTCTATCCGTGTAGATACTCTGAGATGGACTTTAATCAGCCAAGTACAAGTACTTAGATGAGTTGGTGCATGTTCGAGTAGGCAGATAAAGGTCAAATTCAATTCAGTGCTGATTTGTTGTCGGTTGGGGGTACACGATTCTAAGTCGTGATTATATGGTGATGCAGGACTTGTGAGGCCCTTTGAGAACTCCAGCCTTTGTTCTGGAGTGCCTGGGGCCACAGTATATTCCAGGATATCTTAGGTAACTATATAGTGGTGTCTTCTTATTTCTTTATGGCTTCTTTCTTATATGTTCATATTTATTACTTTTGGTGTTGAGTTATCTACCATTACCTGCTAATATTGTGACCTTATATTTTCTTCTTTATTTGAAAGATGTATTTCTGTCTATTTTTGGCAAATTCTGATTGAGCTGATCAGCCTCAGCATGTTGCCTGCTGATTTCAAAGATTAAATATGTGCGAAAATCTGTGTGACCTCATTGTCTAGGTTGTAGTGGTTTGTATTAGCAGACTGGAAAGGGTCGTGGGAGGGAAGGGGGGTAGGGGGACTAGCCTTAGGCCTTACAATTTGTATTCATGTGATCTGTATATTGTTCTTTGTTCTCCGCATTTGATTTCAGCTTTTGTTTTCTTGACTTCACAGTTATATGTTTCGAACACCTGCTCATGCCGCATTGACTTTGAGAACCTAATTGTGGCTTGACAGGTGGCAGTTTCTTGTTTAAATGTGCGGTATGAATATTCATCAGAGATATCCCTATTTCTATTTCTTACCTTGCTACATCCTTGAGCTGATGCATGTTTTAACCGAAGCTTTTGTTTCTTTGCAGGTTTTCTTGTGGTTTGGTTTTTTAGTGAAGCTTGTGAGAAATGTATGCGGGCTTCTCCGGAAACTATAAACTGAAAAATTCAAAAAGAACAAGAATTATTGTGCAGCAGCTCTTTCCTCGGTGACGTTGATATTTTTTCTTTTATTAGATAAGTGGATGATGGTGCTTTGAGTTTTTTCATCCAGACTTCTTTATGACCTTTCGGCTCTGTGGTTGGTCGGTTAAGTCTGGTCCTGAAGCCCTCTTCTATGCGGAGGACTGCCTACTTACTGGTCACTGCAGGGGTTAGAAATTAATTTTAGCGGGACATGTATTCTGTTGACATTTCTCTAAGCTAAGGAATGAGGTTTATGATTGAGATGGATTGGTAACAGCAATAAAGTTTTTGTACTGGTTTCTTTTTTTCCTCTTTTCTAAATCCCTTGCTACTACCCGGTTGTTTTGTTGTTACTGCGATTTCATTTTCAGTTGTTTTGGTTGTTAGTTTTATATTGGTACGAATGCTATGTACTATTAACCTCAACAGAATGAAGGTGATTCGAACTGTATGATAACTAAATCCGCAACTGGACGGAAAATATATCAAATACTGGGTGGTTTTGGTAGATGAATGAAAGGGCTTCTGCATCCAATTCTGCAGGAATGACACAGAACCGAGTTGTGGAGTAGACTGAAAACTTCTTGGTGTGTGTAATTTGCCAGCTCTGCTTTTACAGGGAGAATACTCGATTGGAATTATTATCTTAGAAAAACCTATGCGTATTGTTTTTTTTTGTCAAAGGCATGACGTGGAGAGGGAATCATGCAAGTGAGGAGGAGAGGATGGACAAAGAAAAAGACTTGAATAAAACCGGTGTAACGACCAGAAAAAGGCATTACCCCCAAGACCAAGGCCCCCAACGCCTCACCGACAACACAGTGGGCCTGGCCCAGCTAAAAAGATCGCTTAACAACAAGGCACAATCAGCAAATCAAGGGGTCCCGCGTGTCTAAGAATACGGTTTTTAAAGTTTTAACTCCTCCGTAGGGGCGCTGCACGCCAAGTACAGACCCCCCCAGTCGCAAAACCACACGCGTGTTCCTCGCACGTGCTTCCCGTCCTCTCTCGTCTAATATTTTTCAAAACCCCACTCTCTCTCTTAAAAAAGAACAACTCTCTCCCAGTAGCAATTTTTTTTCTCCAAAATGAACTAAACAAGTAGCAGGTGCTGCTCCTCCTCCATTCTTCTCCTTCTCCTTCTCTCTCTCTCCAATCACGCATTTCTCCCGTGCAGGATACTCACACCAAACCAGAGATCTTCAACTTCCTCTTCTCTCGGATAAAGGTAAACTTCTTCTAATTTTTACTTACTCTCTCATCTCACTCGTAGCTTCACTGATGAGCTCGCGCATTACTGATCGGTTCATAGATTCATTCTCCACGAGAGATCTTTAGTGCTTAGGGTTCGGTTGAAAGAAGTTCGCGATCGCTTCGAGTTCTTTTCCTTTTTCTGTTGAGTTGACCAGCTAGTGATATATATCTTTTAGCTGCTCTGTTCCCCTACTATAGAGCTTCACTGCATCCAACTTGTTCTCTACTTCCACCGAGCAATCGAGTTAGTTATTTACGGTTAGGTCTGTTTGGCTGCCGGGAAACCGTAGCCTAAACGACGGAAAAGGCGGGGAGCTCTTTTGTTATGTGTTTTGTTAGCTGAGCTTCTTTCTTCTTTCTTCTTTTTTTTCTTTTTTATACAGAAATAACGCATTTATTTACATTTTTGTTTACGGTTACTGATTTTTTTCAGGTGAGCTCGAAGAGCGATGATGGAGGAGTGGTGCGAGTTTTTGTTTCTGTTATAATGGTTCTTTGAAGAGATAGATGGAGGAAGTTAAGAATAGAGGAGATTTGCATGTTAATGTAGGTAGGCAGTCGTCGATGAGGCAAGGTGGAAGCTTCAAGTCGTCGTTGTCTGGGAGATCAACGCCTAGGGGATCTCCTACACTTCGAGGATTACATTCCAGCCGTACTCCTCGAAGAGAGGGTAGAGGTAGTGGAGTTGGTATACAGTGGTTTCGAAGCAATAGACTAGTCTATTGGTTGCTCCTCATAACTCTCTGGACCTACCTCGGGTTTTATGTCCAGTCCAGGTGGGCTCATGGGGATAACAGTGAGAATAAGTTTCTAGGGTTTGGAGGTAAAAGGGGGAGTGACGGTTCAAACTCTGCTAACAAGCCACGGCGAGATTTACTTGCCAATGAAAGCTCTGTCAATGTAAATAACGGGTCCAGCAAGATTGAGGTGGGAGATGGTAAAAGGATCGATGTAATTTTGGCCAAGAAGGGAAATGAAGATGAAGTGCCTCCGAGGCCGCCGCGGATGAATTCGAAGAATACGTACAAGAAAGGGGGACGTAGGATGCGCGGTAAAGGGCGGAGGAAACAGAAGCCTGCAGTTGAGGTTGAAACAAGAGATATAGAAGTACAGGAACCAGACATTCCGAGGACTAATGCTTCTTATGGTTTGTTAGTGGGTCCTTTTGGGTCGGTTGAGGATGAAATTTTGGAATGGAGTCCTGCGAAGCGATCGGGAACCTGCGACAGGAAGGGCAACTTTGCCCGTCTAGTATGGTCCCGGAAATTTGTATTGATATTCCACGAGCTTTCTATGACTGGAGCTCCACTCTCAATGTTGGAGTTGGCGACGGAGCTTTTGAGCTGTGGTGCTACAGTGTCTGCTGTTGTCCTTAGCAAGAAAGGTGGACTAATGTCAGAGCTTTCCAGAAGAAAGATTAAAGTGCTTGAGGACAGGGCAGACCTTAGTTTCAAAACCGCAATGAAGGCAGATCTTGTGATTGCTGGATCCGCTGTCTGTGCATCGTGGATAGGTAAAAAGCATTTTTTTATGTTTTACATTTTCTATAACGAGAGCTGATAAGCAATTATGTTCTTTTGCAAAGAAGGAAAGAAAGCAATTTCTTATGCTTATAGAGAGAGTTTTTAAGTTTGGAATTTAACTTATCTAGGTTCTTGCATTGGCTAAAGTAATGATCTCGGAAGCAGATTGCCCTCTCATTGTTAATGTATGGTAGCTTGCTATCCTTTATGGTTCATATTGTAAAAAGTTGGCATATTTGGAGTCTTATGTCAAAATATTTTGCAACTCACCATCAGGATATGCTTATTTTTAGAATCCTTAACGCGCATGGTTTATATCAAATCTTTCTTCGAAAATCTTAAGAGTGATTGTTTATGCTGCAGACCAATATATTACAAAATTTCCAGCTGGTGGAAGTCAAATTGTTTGGTGGATCATGGAAAATCGACGGGAGTACTTTGATCGGTCAA
>JAKUCV010006109.1:0-110344 GCA_028386065.3 Turnera subulata
CATGTTGGTTTCTTCTTGTACTCTTCTCCAAGCTTGATCATCTTGTCTTCTTGTAATTCTTGATTAATCCTAGCTTGGACAAAATGTAACATGTGGTTCTTGATCATCTTCAATCGAGCCCGTGTGATTGGTCCTTGAGGCAAGCTAATGGCGCCATCTCCATCCTCAGCTCCACTTGGTGCTTGCTTGTTTGCATCAACGTCGGCGAAGGAGGAGGAAGGAGAAGGAGAGGAGGGTGGTGGTGGTCGGCAAAAGGAAGAAGAAAGGAAGAAAAAGAAAAGAGAGGGGAGAGGGGTGAAACGGTGGCGTGTGGTGTGTGTGTTGGTTTTCCCTTTTTTTTTTCTCTTTTTACTGGTTTCAGGTGAGTTGCAGGAGATGGTTCTGCAAGGGAAATTTATAGAGGAAGTTTGCAGAGGAGAGTAAGGTGATGGTGGTGTATTGATGGGGCAGGAAGAAAAACACAAGTTTAAGGCATGCAGGACTGGTGAAGCACGGGCAAGGTACTGGCAACGCAGGGATAACACAAGCAGCTCACAAGCTTCACAGTGGGAGGCGGCTGCATAAATCAATTATGCAGTCGTGTACCGTTCGGACCAGAAAATAACCATTATACCCCCTTGACTTTATTTCTGGTCCGATAACTCGGGGTTAAACCTGACTTTTCTGAAGATTCCTGAACCCGAAAAATTCCAACTTTGGTCGAAAAAAATCCGCAGAAAAATCCCGAACGTGGGACAGGACTCGGTTTCGGAATCCAAAGTTCGAATTACCGTAAATTAATTACCAAGATTAATTTTAATGGTAAATAACTGTATAAAAACTTTTACGGTACCGGTAAAAATGCAAAAATTATCCGGGCTGTTACAGCCTAACCACCTTAAAAGAATTTCGTCCCCGAAATTCACTCTGGTGCTGGAAACAGGTGCGGATACTGAGAACGCATGTGCTCCTCAACTTCCCATGTAGACTCGTTCGCAGAGTGCTTACTCCACTTAACCTTTACCATCGGTATGACATGGTTCCTCAACTGTCTGACCTCTCGGGCAAGAATTTACTCTGGTAAATGACTGTATAAAAACTTTTACGGTACCGATAAAAATGCGAAAATTACCCGGGCTGTTACAGTGTGGGCCATTAACGTGGTAATTAATTAATTATTTTTTGTAATTTAAATGAAATCTATTACACTTTATCTATAGGCGGTAAACTTGATCAAAAAAAAAAAAAAATCTATAGGCGGTAAACGAAGCCAGGATTATTAAAACAAAAACTTTCCATAGTTGGTGGAATGTGTATTGAAGAAGCTACACAAAAACATTGAAGTGTTGAAGACAAAATATATTCTATTCAAACTTAAACTTGAAATTAGGTAACAGAAATTGATTTAAGTATACCTATGTCAATTGATTAAATAATGACTTATATACATGTACTGTTTACCGCAATATTTCTCTAAAAAAATATATAATTTTATTTTAATAAAATCATCCTAAATTATCGTAATTTTTTAAAATAAGATAACATTAGTCGATAATGAAATCTTTGAAGAATAAAGGTAGCAATTGTGGTGGTAGTTGCTAATGTTGTGTTTAATCAATTGTGGTGGCTTAATTTTATTCTCTTTAGAATGATTCTAAATTTTGGAACCTCTACATATATACATTCATTCCAGGGATGACAGTATATGTATATTTTGGGTGGTATAAAGACACTTCAAAAGACAAAAGAAACTTTCCAATTGCAATCACAGATCGAAATTTATGTTTGCATCATAAAAAGTTAAAGCGCAATCAAACCGACCCGAGCGAACCGACCGACTACGCGAAGAGTCGAGAACAGCCGACTTTCTTGTCCCGGGTCAAGGCCACGGCCAAAATGAAACCAACCAAACAAGGCCTTTCGTGTTTTTCCTTCCAGGAACAGCCACCCAATTAGCCCCTCCAAAAACCCTTACTAACCCCTAAAAACTACTCCTAATAAACAAAACCCCTCAAAAACCCTAAGCTCCACCTCCGCCAAAATGGCATCGGCAATGTTTCGAGCTCGCATTCTTTCGCACGTTTCCCGAATCAAGAACCCCAATCGCCGATTCCTCAATTCCAATGCCGGCAAAGATCCCGCAATTTCCACCCAATCCTCCCCCATCGCCGATCAAGCAGCCCCCGCCGCCGCTTCCACAGCCACAGCAGCAGCAGCAGCAGCAGAGGGGCCTGCAGCCGCGGCGCAGGCATCAGAAGCTGTTTCCGCTGGAGCCGCGGCGCAGGCATCAGAAGCTGTTTCCGCCGGAGTCGCGGCGTTGGCATCAGAAGCCGCTTCGGGTGGAGCCTCGGGGTCCGGTTCGGGGAAGAAACCTTGGAACTTCTTGATGTACAGCCTCATCGGCGCCCTCACTGGCGCGACCGGTTATGTCGGTTATGCTACTTACGGTTGGTTTGGCGTGAAACTTTATTTGCGATCAATGTGATGCTTCTTCCTGTTTTTGCTTTGATTATTTGAAGTTTGAATCTGAGGCCAAGTTTACGTGGCAGCTTATTCGTTGGATGAAGTGGCGGAGAAGACGAAAGCGTTGCGTGAGTCCCCTTACGCGAGTGCTCCTCCTGAGGATGCTTCTGTTATCGAGGTAAACCCCGAGACTTGGGATTTATCTTTTCGTTTCTTTTTCTTTTAATTTTTTGGTCGGGACACAAGAATTCTTCCTCACACTTGGTCGTCCATTTTTTCTGTGCAGAAATTTCAGTTCAAAGCTTACTCTACTGCCATGACTGGTAAGATTGCGGAACCATGCTTTCATTTTTTTGTTGTTGATTATCATCTTTTTTCCTGATTTTGCCACGGATTAATTAGTGAGGGAATGTTGGAAGTTTCTAGGATGAGAGCTCTCTGAACACAGCATCAGCCCTTGGATGCATTTTTTGTATTATAGTTCATGCTTCTATGTTGTCTGCCTCTTTAGTGTTTTTGCTGGGCAATATGCCTGTTGTTCTTTTTTGGCTGATATTGGTGGCATTGAAATTGTCATGTGTCTGTCCTTTATTTTCAGGCACTGCAAAAGCTGTGGAACTTTACATTGACCTAAGGAGAATGATAGAAGAACATTTGAAGGTGATTGTTTCGTTCACAACTTTAATTTTGCTTTTGTTTCCTTTTCTTATTTTCTTTCTCTTGTTTCTCTGACTGTAAAAAGTCTTGGCGTTTTGTCAGGATTACACTGAACCGGCCTCGGATAAGCTTCTTCCTGATTTGCATCCCTCTGAGCAACATGTTTTTACACTTGTTTTAGATCTTAATGAAACAATTCTTTACAGTGACTGGAAGGTATGAACCCTGCTGGAAACACATCTTGTCAGATATTATCAGCTTGATTACACTTGTGAGATTTGTCGGGCATGGTCTCACTAGAAAACTTGTGGCATTCAAATTAACTAACTTTCTAAGGCATTCTTTTTCCCTCATCCTTTGTTTGGGTCTTTAATGTATGCAAGGAATGACCTATGCATTGAAGTTCTCATTTCCATGCACATAGACGTTTTATTTCTGATCTAATTCTAGATAATATCTTTATTGGTGCGTGAAGCGTGAGAGGGGCTGGCGGACATTCAAAAGACCTGGAATTGATGCCTTCTTGCAACATCTTGGAAGGTTCTATGAAATTGTTGTTTACTCTGACCAGATGAATATGGTAATTTGGCCTTTTCTTTTTCCTTACCTCATGCCGATGAGAGATTGACTTTGTTGCATCAAATTCAGTTATTTTTTCCTGTTCTTTTATCTATTTGGAACAGTATGTTGATCCCGTTGTTGAAAGGTTGGATACAAACCATTTTATACGATATCGGTTGTCAAGGACTGCCACCAAGTACCAGGATGGCAAGCATTACAGGGTATGTCATAATTGGTTCATTTCTTTATATCATTTTCTCATATGGAACTTCCTGCTTTTCGATTGTATCTTCTTCCCCTGTATGTTTTCTTCAGCATGCAATGTTATTTTTTTTTTACCTTTTGTGTATATTCTTCTGGTTTTCAACAAACTTGTGATTGTATGCTTTTCCACTTTTCAAAATTTATTCTTTGTAATTATTTTCTTTATGTTTTACCGTGGGGATTTCGTAGCCAAGTGTGTTAAAGTGTTTAGTTGGAATACCTGGCTTTATTTTGTCTTCTCGAAGTGCATATCCTTTGTCTTCAAGCTGAGTTAATTGATAAAGCATATTTCATATTTCGAGTCTTGTCTTTTGCTGATAACATCATCTCCATTTATTGATCATTCTGGTTTCTTTTGCCATTTTTTGTTGTTGTATTAAGTTCGTAAATTTGATTAGTTTGGGTAATATATAGGCTTGATTTAGTAATGCGGGCTCAGATTTACATAAATACAGTTAGAGAATGGCCTCCACAATACATACATATCTCTGTCTGTCACTTTGCCCTCTTGCAATGTGTATAGGTTCATACTAGCCCCAAAGAAAAGAAAAGAAAAGGGAGAAGATTTCCAGATGTGTTATTGTGACCCCTAGATCTGTTATGCTAAGCTTGCTTCCCTGGTAGCATTGATAGCTGTTTGCTATTTGTGATTATGGATCAATCATGCTCTAGCATCTTGACACAAATTGTTGAAGGAATCTGTAGCGTTTCTGCCTATGTTGATGTACTTCAATAAGTTACATTTTTAATTTGCCTCGGGCCTTTCAAAGCCAAGTTGTGTTAGGTGCTTTCGGGCTAATTCTGCAGGAGAAACAGGCTGTAATGAGGCTATCCTTTGGATCAATTAATTCTTATTTTTTAAAACAGTTGCCATTCGTGGGATCAGTTAATACTTGTTTTTAAAAAATAAGCTGAATGTACGATGAGATACCAGCGCTAGTTATTGTAGATATTGTAGGTCTACATCTTTTCTATATGTGAAGCTTCTAAAAGGAATGTGAGTATTATGAAAATTGGTTCAGCCCAGTTGAGTCTTTAATCATTGATCTCTCTCACGACCGTTCGTAAACCAGTCAAGTTTAATAATTGCTGAAATGTTGGTTCAGGACCTTCCCACAAGTGGAGTCTTACGCTTTAACCATGTTGGACTTTTCTCCAAAATGATTTGATATTTTTTTCAAGATGAATCAAATACTAAGCAGTTCCATATCCATTTTGATTTTCTTATATGATCAAGGAAATGCCACTTTGGATTCAAATCCAAGAAAAGATGCTTTCTATTGAGCAGTCTAAGCCCCTTCTTTAATGTGTCCCTTTAGGTTTTGCCGTCAATAAGCACTGAAGTTGAGAGTTGATATTGTTATCTAGGTCATTCTCATTAACTTTTGTGGTAACAAGTTTATAAGTGGCATGGCCTCTGATTATTGGCGAGGCTTAATCAAACTTTCTAATCATGGAGATCGGATTGGCTAACTTTTGGAATTTTAACCTCATCTTCTGTTTTGTCGTGTTTAAAACAAATAAATTGGTTGTGCTTGTTTGGAAAATGTAGTGGGTTTGGGAGGGGAAGCCTGCTGGTGCTTCTCCATTCTTCAATTTCACTTGGTTAAATATGGCTGCAAGTCCTTACTGCTATCTCTAGTGCCACTGCTTTTGTAAAAGGGGAACTAATGCAGGTTTTGTGTGCAGGACCTTTCCAAACTAAATAGAGATCCGGCCAAGATCTTGTATTTGAGTGCCCATGCATTTGAAAGTTGCCTGCAGCCAGAAAACGCTATACCAATTAAGCCATTTATAACTGATGGCGAAAGCCAGGCTGAAGAGGCTGAACTTGATACAGCACTCTTGGATCTTATTCCATTCCTTGAATGTAAGTCTATACTAGGAAGACTTTTATTGAGCTTGGCTACCTAAATTATTGGTCTTTTGGTTGCCTCAATGGAAGTTGAATTGTTGTGTTCTTTTGCTGCATTTTTATGGATTTAATTAAATGCCTTGATTACATTACAAAAATACAAACAACACAACTGGTGAAAAAAAATAGTGAGGTGATGGTTATAGTAACCAATGAGATATGTTTAACTTTATGCCTTTATTTGCAATATATGTCTGGGCATATCACTCTAATGGTCTCAAACTTTTCCTTTTTTATCTTGTCCTTATTGTTAATGATGGTATGGGGAGGGAAGGCTTTTTTTGGTGGGTTTTTGTGCAACCCACTTGGGTTCAGTTTTGGGTTGCTCTCACATAACCATGTATACTAGTCTTCGAGAATATCTAAAAGAATGTTTGTTCGGGCACTGTTTTGTATTTCTTCCCTGTAGAATGAGATATCTGAAATAGGCAGTTCTGGAGATCCTGCAAGGCTGCTCATGCAATAAGTGATTGACTTTGGAGTGGTAGGACCTTACTCCATCTTCTACCCTTGGCACCTTGAGTAATTCCACTCTGTGTGGGTGACCAAGGATGAGCACCTAGCTTTATGGTCACACAAGTAACTCGCCATATAAAAAGAGAGAGGATATTAGGGGATCAACTGAACTGTTATTGAGGAAAGAATGTGATCTCTTCCTGGTTACTCGCATGCATGAAGCTTTTTGTTTTTCTTACATACGCCATCTGGAATAAACTGAAAGCTGTGTAAACTTTGAATCCTTTCTGGTGCAGATGTTGCTCGCGTTTCTCCAGCTGATATCAGAACTGTGTTAGCATCTTACGAGAAGAAAGATGTAGCGAAAGAGTTCCTTGAGCGGTCTAAAGAGTATCAGAAGTATGTTGCTATTGCTCAATGATTTCTAGTTGTTGCATTATCAATGCGTATTGAGCATTTTCAGTTTGATAATTGCACATCCTGGGTTCAATTCAGTAAGTTCATAACTTAATTAATCAAATGATGTTGCAGGCGAATGCAAGAACAGAGGCATGGATTTCGTTTGTGGGGACGCTGAGGTTCGATTGACTATGTAACGTACATGAATTTCTGGAAGAAAGATATGAATGTGAAGAGACAACTCTCAGAGGCATCGAGCCCTCTTTTTTGCGAATTTATCTGCTAAAGGTTATATAAATTGATGAATCTTGTTCTCATGCATCAATTTGGATGTCTGGAGTGGGAATTTGCTATTCTTTTTTCCCAGATGTTGGGTTGGTATCATAATCACTACTGATCCTAGATCATTTAGGAAATCATCAAGGTTTTTGGCTGTAGCAAAGAGTTGGATTTATGCCTCTGGCTTTCTAGTATTCAAAGGAGCTTCTTTCCGTTACCAGGGTTTAGCTTTACTGTACATACATATTATATGAAACCCTGGTTATTCGCAACCGAGTTCCTTGTACTTCTGTGAAATGCGTTTATTTGAAAATTTTAACCATTATATGGTTTTCTGTTGATGAGAAAACTGATAAATGTCGCTCTCAGACTCTTGGAGATTCATCCTGTACAAGAGAGGATAATAATAATGTAATCGGGTGACCACCCTCTTAGTTGTGTTTGGTTCACACTAATGTGGGGTTTGCCATTATTGTGTTAGCGGACTGCAAACGGTGACATGACCTGCCGGAAATCGTTATCAGAGCGGAAGAGTTAAAACGGTGAATTATGAAGTTTGTTCATTGAGAGGCCAGAGAGACTACTTGAACGTTGTTATCCTGTCTGCGCTAAGTCTTCTTATCCTGTGGGAAGTTGGGAACATTGTTACTGATAGTTACTACAAGAATAAAATAGACGACGCCTCTATTAACAATTCGAGCAAATGATGTGTATTGTGGTGTACCACAACTCCAGCTTATGTTTTTCCTTTGCAAGTTTAACCTGTTGAGATGGCCATTTGGAACCCCCACCATAGAGAGCAATGTGGTGGATATGCTTGATTATCAAATCCCGTTTTTCTATTTTATTATCAGAAGCCCGTGAGATTCCTTTTGTGAACATTTGACACTCTTTGAGTTGAAGAACCCAAACAAAACGACAATTAATAAATCAACTCTGGCTAGGTCGCCGTCCCTGAATGGATACAAGAAAGGAACGGGTAACCTTAGCGGTCCAGGCATGGCAAGTTGCAACTATTATCTTGGCATTTGGCAAAGAATCTAGAGATGGGAAGTGAATAAGACGACAAAATTCACCCTGAATATTATTCTGTTTTCCCCCATGACACTAATGACTACGTCAAAAAGGGAAATCTTATATACTTACCGCTAATTTCTCTGCAATTATTGGATTGCCATCTAAGCTTGGAAACGTATTCGTTGAGCATATAATCCTCAGCCCACTAAATAATTCACCATAATCAGACAATTCTGATCACGATTGAGTTGAAGATTGTGGAAGGTGTGGTACCTGGCTTTGTTACGTCAAACAGAAATAGATTTGGGGAATTTTTTTTTTCTCTCGCGACTCTTCGCAATTGACAGCCACGTTAATATTTATTAGATTCGTCCTTTTATATGGGACAACCTGTACCACAGACTTGGCAAGTTTGACCTCGGCGTACACCATTAAAAATCAGGAGGCAAAGATATTTACATAGAACAAGAATAGTAACTATAAAAACTTCTAAACTGTCAAATATTATGTTATTTTATTAGCATACATGTCGCATGCCACATTTTATACGTGTTATCATAACATCAAACTATGACATTAGTTTTTGTTCGTTGATCAAATTACTTTTATTTATTAAAAAAACAAAATTTGTGTCTGCTTACTGGGATTGTTCCTTACCTTTTCAGTTAGTTTTCCTGGTCCTCCCAGTTTCATTCGTCGGGTGTACCAACAAGAGAAAAGGAGAAAAAAAATAAAAAGCATTAAAAGCTAATTAATGAGTAAGCCACAAACTTTCCATTCTTCATCCTCCAGGCTCCCTAACTCACCAAGATTTTCTCGGAAACAAGAGCCGACAATGACCTGTGAATGCAGTACTTTGTCCTCTTCGTACTACAATAATACAATCTTCCTCTTTTCTCTTCCTATTTGTACTACAATCGAACATAAACCCCCCAACTGTTCCTTTCACATCCCTGTACGTACAGTATTAGTATAGCATCCCATATTTCACAAGCAGACAAACGTTGAAGAACCTTAAAACAAGTGTTTTTAAGGTGCTAGCTAGATTGTCTGTCTTCACACCCTTGTTTTGTTTTAGTATTACTTTGTTTTAATATGTCTCGTTTCCTCTTGTTTCTTTCTCTTCTCCTCTCTCTGATCTTCTTTGCCGCCGCGCACGGTGGAGGAGGCCACGATGATGATGCTGACCAGGATGCGGGTGGTGATGCCCCGCCCGTTAATCTACGGGCAAGGCCTCTGATATTGGTGAAAGTGTGGTGCTTGATCTTGGTAGGGGTGGGGACTTTCATTGGTGGGGTGTCACCTTATTTCTTGAAATGGAACGAAGGGTTCTTGGTGCTTGGGACTCAGTTTGCTGGGGGTGTGTTCTTGGGGACGGCTATGATGCATTTCTTGAGCGATGCTAATGAGACCTTCCAGGACTTGACCACTAAAGAGTACCCTTTTGCTTTCATGTTGGCTTGTGCTGGGTATCTCCTCACTATGCTTGCTGATTGTGTCATCTCTCATGTGTACGGCAAAAAGAGCATCCAGGCTAATGGAGATGTGGAGGGTCAAGGTACTTATGCAGTTTTTGATATTTTTGTGCCGCGTATCAGCAAATTAATCCGTGCCTTTCTCTGTTTAGATAAAGATTACCTTTTTAATTATATATGAAGTAGGTTTCTCCTCTCTGATTTTGTCGGAGAAAAGAGTTTATTTGCCTGGAAAAGTGGATGGATTAAGTTATTCTAGTACGGAATCATTTGTCTCCTGCTAGTATCTGGTTTTTGCCTGTAGCTTTTCTTTCCCAGTATTTGTGGAAAGTAAAATACTTTCTACACCTCCTAACTGATACTTTAGAAACCACAATAACGGGTTCCGGTGAAACTTTTAAGTATCGCCGCCTTTTGGAGACTATAGTGATGTACCTGAGCTGATTTTTTGACTTTAGTGTTGAGTAATCTTTAAGTCAAAGTCTAGCAATAAGTTTCATCAATTATGTTGTGATGGGCATGCTTCAACAACCTTATCAAGTTGGAGAAAAGCTGAAAAGGTTAAACCAGTTTAATTAGATGACTGTAATCATCTAATCGGGGCCAAAAGTCATGTGACTATGATGTTGAGCAGCCTGTGATATTCTCCCTTTTCTTTTCTTCTTTTTCTTCTCCTCACAGGGAGTGTTGAGCATGGAAAAGGAAATCGCAATGGCAGTTCATCTCTTCACGTGGTAAGGACACATAACTTTGGATAATAGTAATCTACAATTTTTGTTGTATTGTGAGAAAAGCTACAGCCCTAATTGGAACATGGTCAACTCCTATTTGTTTTACTGATGCATTTGTGTTTTAGCAGGGACATAATGGTGCCGATGCAAAATCCGCACTTGCAACAGTCAGTTCATTCGGGGACACTATTTTACTGATAGTAGCTTTGTGCTTTCACTCCATCTTCGAAGGCATCGCAATAGGAGTTGCAGAGACGAAAGCCGATGCATGGAGGGCTCTGTGGACTATCAGTTTGCACAAGATATTTGCAGCCGTTGCAATGGGAATAGCTCTTCTTCGGATGATCCCGGATCGCCCCTTCTTGTCCTGTGTTTTCTATGCTTTCGCATTTGCAGTTTCAAGTCCAGTAGGTGTGGTTATTGGCATCATAATAGATGCCACAACTCAGGGGGCTATGGCGGACTGGATTTTTGCCATATCCATGGGAATTGCATGTGGGGTGTTCATCTACGTTTCAATCAACCACCTCCTCACAAAGGGTTACGCTCCCAATGGAAGAACTTCAGTCGACACACCCTCTTTTAAGTACCTAGCTGTGCTGCTCGGCATAGGAGTCATCGCCGTTGTCATGATATGGGACTGAACAGGGTAGTATAGGGTTCATGCTTTGTCTATTTTTTTTTTTTAAAAAAAAGGGTTCATGCTTTGTCGTTATTGCCACAATATTACTATTGTTAGCCTCATACGAATACGCGGCACAGTTGATAGAATACGGGCTGCTTGTTTCTCAATTTTGACAGAAATTGTTATATTGATAGATCAACTTGACTTGAGAACTCCAATGGCATGTGATCACGACTATCACACAAAGTAGAAATATAGCCGTCACTCTTCAATTAAACATGGATGAGGCTCGAGACCTAATTAAATTTGGCTCGATCTAAATCATTGGGAAAGAACTCATTGCAGCATAACTAGTTATTTGATATTGAATCCACTAATGCAAAAAAGGAAAAGCCATGACATCTGCCTTACGGCCTCCAAAATTCCAAAACACCAACTTTATCTGGCCTCTAGTAAATGGAGTGAATATAAGTCTACCGGGTACTCAAAATTTCGTTATCAAAGGCCAAAGTTTAGGCATGTGACAGAAATATATCCCACATTTATCTCTTTCTGATCTAAAGCTTGAGATATTTGTCAACTAGAACAGATACAACGATGGGTCCAGCCAAATCTCCAAGGGCACAACCTGTACACAACCATGCTAATTAGCTTGGGGAAATCATAATCCATGAACCTTATATGTATAAACATATGATGCCTCATGAAACCAGGAACAAAATGTTTGAAGCTACGCTTGCTTACCAATCCACTGGCCTGTTGAAGGACGGATTAAAATGGCGCCAACCCCTGCCCCAATTGAAGCAAACACTAGGGATGCGCCACACCTGATAGTAACTCCAGTAACCTTCTTTCCAAGAAGTTTAACTTCTTGTGATGTTTCAACTTCTACTATGTCACTTTCTTCTTCAGTTTTGAGTAGACGTCTACAGAATCGGTACACTTCAATACCAACTTGGACAATCCAAGAAGCGGCAACTCCTAAACAGTGCCCTGTTTAACCATATTGAGCAGGTTCATAATCAGTGAATCCAAAAGAACCCAATAAGAAAAGGAAAGGGAATTGTGCATAACAAATTTTACCTCTAAAGGTTGTTCTGGAAACATTGAAGAAGTAAACAGAAGTAGGCATTCCTCTTTGACTCTTGCGCATGGCAGATTTTCGAACATCTGTAAAAATAGGTCAGTCGCATGATTCACTCCAACGAGATCCAATCAGAAAGCAGGCCAGATGTTAACATGAAACTCTCTACAGTAAAGCTTTATCCATCTTCCCCATTGATATTATTGTTCCTAATTTGTTCTTTTGCATAAATTATATGCATACTAAGAATATTAGAGAGCATATATTGGCAGAAAAGTTACCTTTCAGAAGTTTCCATGCCATCCGCTGCGAACAATAATGGACAGCTACTCTTTCCAGAACCCGTCTTGTGGTAACAACAGTAGTCTAACATGGCGCACAAAATAAAAACCCAGTGAAACTAACTTTTTTGGAAATCAATTTCAACAAGAATGCATTTTCATAGTTGCCTTCAGGGATGCTGTTTCTGAAATGAATTGTAGAATCAGAATGACTAGGAAACGACAGAATGTGGTCAAACGCGAAAGACTACTTGACAAACAATCTTCTTGTATGATGGGTTCAAATCCCATTTCCACCAGCAACTAAAAGATTACATTGAATCCAAATTAAATAGATTTCTCTAACAGAGAGCATGTGCTTGGTCAATTGTTCGACCCACATATACATATTTTCCAGGAAATATCTAGTTGCTTGGACAAGCTGAAATGAATTGTAGAATCAGAATGACTAGGAAACGACAGAATGCGGTCAAACGCGAAAGACTACTTGACAAACAATCTTCTTGTATGATGGGTTCAAATCCCATTTCCATCAGCAACTAAAAGATTACATTGAATCCAAATTAAATAGATTTCTCTAACAGTGAGCATGTGCTTGGTCAATTATTCGACCCACATATACATATTTTCCAGGAAATATCTAGTTGCTTGGACAAGCACCGCTTTAACGTAATCAATCCTAAAGTTCAAAGTTTATGACAATTTCAAAAGTTGTCCAAAAACCTTACTTCCGGATTGTTTTGGCCCTGGTACAACTTGAAATTACCCATTACAGAATGCTTATTGACAAGCCATTTATATCTCACAACACGATTCATTAATGTCACAAAAAGTAACAGGTTTCCCCATATTAGACATTATTTAGTGCCACCAACATAAAGAGCAGGTGACTAAAATGCAGAAACACAATGACAACAATAAAAAGGACGGGAATCAAAAGACCTACGGATTTAAGTTTCACAGGAATGAATGTTGCAAAAGAATAAGCCCTGAAATGGAAAACATGAATACAACTCACCTCCCTGACAATTTGTTTAACCGATTTCTGGAAAGGAACAACTAAATCCACGCGGCGCCCTTCCTCAACATCCTGCAGGAAGTCATCATCATCCTCTTCCGTTTTCAAGCTAGGCTCCAAAAGGGGCAGATAGTACATCAAGAACGACCTCAAGCATGTCAAACCAAGCTGCCTCCATTCAAGAGCAGAGAATAGAGGCTTTAACTCTAGATTGTACTGCTTGGGAACATAGTCAACAGAATCATCCCTTAGATAAACTTCAGACGCTTTTTTCTTGTTAGAATCTGAAGCGACAAAATCATCCGTCGGAAAAACTTTCCCGGATAGTATTGCTGGATCCGAAGGAATGAAAACATCAGGCAATTCTGCACCGGCATCACAATAAGCAACCGGTATCCTGGGAACACTGGCATTAACTGTGACAGAGTTAGGACAGCTAATGAAAGCATATCGGCTTAAGCATTGGCAATCATAAGAAAACACCAGCTACCTCAGTTAGAGGCAAAACCATCAAGATCACATCCAAAGATATCAACTTCAACATAACCCTTATGGAGAAGTGGTTCTCCCATGTAAACTATCCAAGGCCAGGTGATTCACTTTCACAAACACTAAGAAAAATACTCAGCTTGATGTATATACTAAAACTAGTAATCTGGTATTTAGCTCATAGTATATTACACGTCTCGATATAATAGGCTAAAACACTAAACCCACATAAAAAAGAAAGACAACCGAAAACAGGTGAGGCGGAGTGCAGAGAGTACCTGAGCAGGAATCTAGAGCCAATAGCGGTGCCGGAGAAGGCGAATGAGGCGGCTGCGGCGGAGACAGTGGCGGAGGCGGGGAAGTGGGAGTAGAAACTTGGATTCTTCCTAAAGAGATCTAATAACATGGAGATGCCGGTACCCGTCATCGTTAATCAATCTTTGTTAAAGAGAAACGGAGTCACGAATTCAATCTCTGGTGGGTTTCTTTTAGTGCAGCGGAAAGGGCGAGAAAGAACAAATCTTTTGTTGGGAGGGGGGTGTAGAGGGGAACGGGGACAAAATGGAGATGTGGAGATTTGGCGTACGGAAAAAGAATTGGAAGAGGTTAACTTAAATAGGTTAAATGGAGATGTCGGCTTTGTGTGTTTTTGTTTGTTTGTTTACCGGCTTGTTGTACAGTGCTACGATTCCGACCGAGGTGCTTGGGCTATGGGTAAGAATAATTACTAAGATTTTATACCACGGGTTTAACTTCGGAGTTCTAATGGGATCCGGTGCAAGGATTAAGTAGTAATTAAGACCAATAACTAGGCGTTTTTCAGCGTGGGGTCTATCACTTAGTATGTGTGAGAGAAAGATTCAATAAATAAATTATTTTAAAATGCTAATTTAGTCAAATAATATTGATATCACTATAATCTAGGTAGCTTTTTTTTTTGTTTTCCACTAGTATCCCAGACCAGTCCATGTATGTATAAATTTTTTACGACTCCTTACCAAGAAGAGATGAGGAAGTAATTTTTTTTGGTTTGAGTGATAAGTATGACGGGTGTGTGAAGAAAATACAAAAATACAACCATTAATTTTGTTTAGACGACTAAGTTACAAAGATCAACCTTATTGGCGTGGATAGATTAATATAAATTATTAATATTCTAAATAAAATATTACTACCATAGTTTTTATATTTTCTAAAAACTTTTATTTTTTTATAAACATATATTTATTTAATTTTTAATATTATTTATAATGGTATTGTAGGACTTAAAGTCTAAAGTTCTAAGTCCCAATGGTTACTTATAAAACAAAATAAAAGCATTTATGATTCTAATAGAAAAATATAGAGGGAGAAAAATGTATAAAAAATTAGTTAATGATAATTATAAATTATAAGAAAATCTTAAATATTTAAATTAAATATATTTTAAAACCGAAATAAGCTTAGTTATATTTTGAGATGCATGTCTATGGGAGTATATTATTTTGTCAAAGAAGAATTTAACGTTATTAGGTTTTGGAGACACAAATGAAACTATTTGAGATCGGCTGAAGAAGAGTTAAAATCAAATTACTTGAAAATTCGAACTTGTCAAAATTTAAAACTTTTTAGATCTAAGTAATTTTGTTTTGACAAATAGTTAAGGGTTTTTTCCAAAAAAATTAACCCTAGTTAAGGCATTCAGCCACCTAGACATCCTCAAAATCCCGCCAACCTAGCACCCAACCAAAATTAAAATCTTCCCGATTTATAATATTTGAATTCTGCAGTAGAAATCCACGTAACCTCCACTCTCGACGAACTCTGTCATCATCCCAATCAACTTTGGTTTTCTTGGTTAGGGTTTTGGAATCTGGGGATTCCCCTTCCCCGTGAAAGAGAAAAGTCGCAGCAGCAGCAGATGAATTCAGGGGATCTGCACAAGGTATGGGAAATCAAAGCCCTAAAAAGAAAGCCGGGACATGAAGAAGCCCAGAAGATGCTCGACAAAATCGCCCTTCAGGTCCAACCCATCATGCGTAAACACAAATGGCGCGTGAAGGTTCTCTCTGAATTCTGGTATCCAATCCCCTCCATACTAAAGTTTCAATCTTTCGTTTGTTTGTTTCTAAAGTTTGATGCTTTGTGCTATTGGGATTTTTATTTTGCTCAGTTGATTGGTTTTCCATGGTGGGTTTTGGAGCAGTTTGGAAAAATTTTAAATTTTTCGGTGTCTGATTAGTTGCTGCTGTACATTTAAAAATGAAAATGCAGCCCAAACAACCCTGCCCTTCTTGGGTTGAATGTGGGAGCCGGAATTCATGTGAAGCTGCGGCTTCGTAGGGCGAACCGGGACTGGGATTTCATTCCATTTGATCAGGTTCTGGATACAATGCTTCATGAGCTCTGCCATAATGCTCATGGTCCTCACAATGCCAATTTCTACAAGCTATGGGATGAACTGAGAAGGGTCCTGCATCTATTTCCCTTGCTGCGTTTTGTTTGTTGATTGATAATTTTGCTTGTGACTTGTGCCAGTAGAATTTATGGATTGCTCTGTTTTGTTGCTTTTAACAGGAATGCGAGGAACTGATATCTAAAGGAATATCGGGTACGGGACAGGGCTTTGATCTTCCTGGGAGGCGTTTGGGTGGTTTCTCTCGTCAACCTCCTGTTTCATCTCTTCGTAAGACTGCTCTAGCTGCTGCAGAAAAGAGAGCCAAATTGGGATCTATGCTACCATCTCAACCTCAGCGGCTTGGTGGTAATAAAACTATTATGGGTGCTCTAACTCCAGTGCAAGCGGCTGCAATGGCTGCAGAAAGGCGGTTACAGGATGAGATTTGGTGTGCTTCTTTATCTGCTGCGGTTTTTGATGACGAAGAAAATTGTTCCGATTTGTCAGGAGACCTTGAAAATGCACCGAAACAGGTTACAGAAGCCTCAAAGCCATGCAATGGTCGTAAACGAAGTTGTGAATCAAAGGATAACACATTTTTCCCCTCTTCCACTCCTCATTCAGGAATTAATTTTGTAGATTTATCCGCAGATGCTTCGACATCTGGCTCCGTGTTTGGTACTGGATCCAGCCCCAGAAAACAAAATTGCAATTTATATAAGAATTCTTCTTCAAATTCCAGCCAAAGAGATGCTATTTTTGTGGATTTAACCTGTGATTCCACTAATGGTTTGATACCTAATGATGAGACATTGCATGAACGAAAGGATTCGGCTATGTGGGAGTGTGCCGTGTGCACATTGCTCAATCCAGTAAGTGATTTATGTAATAACATATCTGACAAGATTATGGAACCAATGCCATTGACGTGGACTTTGTTTTTTTTCTTCTTTTATACTACCTTAAGGATAAAAGATTGCATGCTTAATATTACATTTTAAATTTGACAATAGAGCATATTCTTGTATTTTCACTCCTATAGCTGCACTGACTGTGCTTTTGGGTGTATAATAGTTTTGAGTTTCTACTTGTTGCCGATGATTTAAGTGTGTCAATAATGTTGCTTATTTCCTGTTTTGCTATGATTGTTGATTAATTTTGGTGTTATACCATTGAAAGAGCTTGTTGCTAAGCAGCATAAATGTAGATATGTTGATTGTAGGTGCAAACAAACCAAGATGGACTTAGAATTTGAAGTCATACAATTATTTTGGTAGAGTTTGCTTGAGAAAACTCAGAAATGTGTCTAGAGGTCTTATCTGAGCATGAATTTGTATTGCCATTCTCTTTCCCTGAAATGTGTCTTTGTTCAGTGATGGGTTGATGCTCTTTCTTTTGATGTGCTCTGATACAAATTTCACCTCCTAAGAAGAATCATTTCAAACTGTATGCATTCCAAAAGAAATGGTTAGCTGCACAGTTTGATTTCTCTTTTATATAATGTGAAACATACTGCAAGTGTTGACAAAATAATATTAGGTGACCCACAAAAATATGGTTTCATATTTGCTGCATCCAGGTCTTCCTTGTCTAGTTGAAGCACAGAGTAGCACAAATTTTCTTTGTGTGTGCCAAAATCCCCATGAAGGTTGATTGTAGCGTGCTAGTGCAAATTGTGTTTGTTCATGAATATTTGTAACTCCCAACCATTTTAACTTATGGTTCATTGGTTAATTACAATATATGATTATGATTGTTCAAAAAAAAAAAACTTATGGTTCATTTGGTTATAAGTTATTCTTGTGAGCTTAAAATATGTCTCTTTGTTTTAACCTTGCTGCCATCTACATGAACTAACACAAGTGTTTTGCATGTGAATAATGCTTTGTTACCTCAGCCATTGGCCCTTATATGTGAGGCCTGCAGCACAAAGAAGCCCAACGATGCCAGTTCCAAGTACAAATTGTGGACCTGCAAATTCTGTACCTTGGAGAACAGTGTGGAGCTGGACAAATGCTTGGCATGCGACCAGTGGAGGTATTCATATGGTGAACCTGTGTCAGCACGTGCTCCGAACGTTGGTACATAGGAGGTAAAATGTAGAATACTGTGAAGCATGGCTATGTCTAGCAGTTGGTCTCGAGAAAGAAAGCGATACATTCTTTTGCTATTGTTCATGCTCTGGCCATTGCATCATATGGGATAAGTCACAAGTGTGTATATTATTTTGCATAGTTAGATGTGATCTCACTGATGCAGAATGGCAGTTTTGCTCCCCAACTCGAAGCAATTGCTATTGAAGTTGGGTTTGATAGATAAGGTGTCCATCCTGGGCATATATTGGAATGCGGTTGGTCTTGTGCATCATCTCCTGCACATGATTGACTCCATGATTAACTTGTGAATTGAATTGTTTTTGGAATCAAAGTGGACATGTTTTGAGTTTGGTAAATGATTCATGGTTAACTTATGAATTCTTTTGGAGTCAAAATGGATTTAGTTTGAGTTTGGTAAATGATTCATGTTTTGCTCTGCTTATTACAGGTTTGGAAAAGCTGTCTTTGTCCTCTACGAGAAAATAATAAAAAGGAAACAAAGAAACAAATAACGGAACAGGGTAGTTCACTAACCATGTAAAGCATCGATCATGGGAACGCATTCCAAATAATAAATTGCAACGATAACTAAAATGTGACTTAAAGCATCTATCTTTTCATTATGGTAAAAACTAAAAAGTTTCCATGAGTTGCACATCCTGTTAATCTTAATAAATTGAAAGGACGAACTTTGCAGGAGGACTTGCTAGATTTAGAATTTTGGAACTAGTATTCCCAATGGGATAGATGCCTTATGCCTTGGAATCCTGAGAAACTTTTTGCAGTCATTAAAGACTGATTTCAGATTCAAGATGAGAGTTTGTACAATGTTAATTGAGAGAAAGAATCATATAATAAACAATGCTTGCGTTATAGAAATCTTATGTCTGTATAGGTTGAAAAGATGATAAGAACTAATGAATCTATGTAAACTATACAGTATCTGCCATTTGATCACACTCAAACGGAAAAGAAGAAGAAGAAAGTTGTAAATGAACTAGGCAGAAACTAGAATTCTCCTTGAGGGAAGGAAAATGTTGAATGGTTAATACAGAAAAAATTTTAATGGAAAATTATTATCAGATTATGCAATCTTTATTTTAATCATAACTGGTAAGATGATGATTTTTCTTCAAAGCATGAAGCATGCAAGACATCAAATGCTCTTCATGGTTTATATGATAAAGTCACACCATTCCTCACCATTAGTAAAGAACTTGAGGAAAAGGGAAGTAGTGGATTGAGATTGAGCCCAGGTGGAAAATCCAATCCAATCTAATCCAAATAAATGGGGCCCGTAAGTAAAAATTGATCTATGGCCCCTTTTTAGCAAAATCCTTTTGTTTTTTTATGTTTTTTCTTTTAAAAATTCAAGAAAGTCATAATAAACATGCACTAAATAAAATAAAATAATTAAATTAAATTAAATCCTTCCTATTTCCTACCGACCCGTTCACCTCTTCACCTCTCCGCCACACCCATACACACTCTCTCTCTTTCTTCTTCTTCTTCTTCTTCTTTGTTTGTTTTGTTTTGTTTTGTTTTTTTTCTTCTATTTTCTCTTTCTTCTTCCTAAATAGTAATAATAATAATCATCACTGCATGCCCCAAACCCCTCCCCTGTGTGTTCCCGTCAACAAACACCAGTGTCTCGCTAGTGCCCTCCTCTTCTCTTTCTCTGCTCTCCCTTTCCCCTCCCACTCCTAAACCACCTCCTTTTCCCACCTACTCCCTGAAACCCAGCCCCCGCCCCTCGCCGGAACTTGTTCCGCCGCCGAGACTTCTCTCCGGAGGTTCTGCGTCGACAACTGCGCCTGGGTTTTTGGAAAAACTGAGGTGCCCATCTCGTTCGTGCCTTGATGATTCTGTTGGTTAACTCGGTTAGAGCCATATCTCGGTGCGTTTTGCTGCTTTCCAGCTTGGATTTTGGGTTTCTTCGCTTGGTTACTGATTTCCTCGCAGATCTCCGCTCTACTACTGATTTCTCTGGGTTCTGGTCAGCTTTCTCTGCTACTTACTTCCTGTTTGGTAGAGTTCTTTGAAGGCTTTTAGCTCTGCTTTTCTCGGCCGCCGCCCCCGCCTGGGCTTCAAGCCGTGGCCCTTTTTCTCCCCAATTGGTGTCAACAACTGTGTTGGGTTTTCTAGGAAACGTGGTGGGCTTTGATTTTGTTACTATTTTTTTGTAGCTTTTCTGACCTAGGCGGCGGGGTGTCTTTAGCTGCCCTATTAGGTCTTTGATCTTCCTTTTGCAGTAGATTCTGGTCAAGTTTGTTAGATACCCACTTTATATGCTTTTGAAGTTTCCCACTTTTTGGAAGAGAAATCCTGGGTGCTGCTTGTCTTTTGTTGGCTTTAGGGTACTAGTTGTGCTACTGCAATCTACAGCTATTAGTTTGAAGAAAGCTTGAGCGTTGTGGTTTTGTTGAGAGGGTCATGCTGTGGATGCCCTTTGCCGGTTCTGCTGAGCATCTTCAGCCATGTAATTCGTAGTGCTGCTTGTTTTGTTTTCTTCTACACTGGTGTTTTTGTAAGCCTTGTTCTGGCCGTTTCTGTCAAAATGGCTGGAAATGGTCACTGCTTTGTCGAGTGGAAAGAGCAATTTGTGTCACAGGAGCGAGGCAATCGTGTGGTTCACTATTTTCTCAAGGATTCTGCGGGTGAATCCGTCCTTGCTGTTGTGGGTACTGAGCGTAGCGTTAGGCACATGTTCTATGTGGTGGCCGAGGAGTTTGTGCGGGTTTATGGAGCTGAAAATGCCATTCACGCTGGTTTTAAGTGGAGGTCTAGAAGGGAGGTTGTGGATTGGCTTACCTCTATGCTATCAAAGCAGCATTTACATGGTGATTGGACTAGTATGTACTTCTCCACCTTGATATGTTTATCGCCTTTGTGATCTATGCTTTTTATTGTGAGTATGAAAAGATCAGTATTATTTCTGATCCCAGTGAGCATGTCATAACTTTAAAATGTCTCCTTTCCGCCTCAAAACTGCTCACAGCATGAGCAACTGAAAGGAAAATCCGGGTATTTCATAATCTTTCTAGCATCATGCCTCTGTGATCTTTAACCTTGTATTTTCTGGTATTTATTTCAGGATTTAGAAGTTGATGGATTTCCTTTGGTGTTTATGAAAAGATTTTTGGGTTTTAAGTCATCAGTTGCTGGTGTGCATATCAGTATTCTGTTGTTGATGCATTAATTGTGTTTATAGATTTCCTTTGGGTTCTTGGGTTTTACATTTCAGGTCACCACTTGCTCGTAAGTTTATGTGCAGGTTCCTCCGTGCCATCTAGCTATGATGTAGTTGTTGGTTTCTTTAGGCTTTTAGCTTTTCGTTTGATAGAAACATAGATTCAATTGTTTTTATTTAGACCACCGGCGTTGAAAACTGTCCAGGCTCACATTAAGCTTTTCATTAAAAGTCTTTGTCAAATGATGCCTTCTTTATCTTCTTTTACAATCTTCAGATGTTTCAAATTTGTTGAGGGAACTTTTGAACTAAACCTGATTAGCCTTATTAAATGCATCCTGGATGCATGGGATGCCATTGAATCTGAACTACAGTCTATAAGTTTGTCTGGAAGCGGAGGAAATTGGATGTCTACTAATTGCATCATGCTAGTTGCTGCTTTTCCAAACACGTATGGCAGTTTGAAAAATGTTCTAATGTTTTATTTTCTCGGATGAAGTAAGAGTACTTTATTCTTTCTTGTAATGCAATTAATTGAATTTCTTTTAATTGCAGAGTCACCGAAACATGATTTAGCACATGCATTTGGATCTCCCAAATATGCTGTCAATGGGTTTGGTTCTCAACAGATGCAGGTATCGAACATGGAATGATTCTTATCTGCACATCCTTTAGCAGTCAAATTTAATTATCTGATTATGTCTGGTCTGTGCTCAGGGTCGGGTTTCGAGGAATTGGAATGGGCTGAATTCAACTATTGTGTGGTCAGGCAATGCATGGAGATGTGGTAAACAGCTCAAGCATTACCCTGCATTCTGCAGGAATTCGACTACAATAGCGGTAAGCATCCATTGCTGAGTGCTGGCTCTATAATAGGTTCTCTGATGACAACTCAAAATGCATTATTTTTCCGCATCAAACTTCATCAGTCATGCTCTCCAATCATAGTTTTATGGGTTTTAGTTAATTTCAGGAATGAGTAAAGTGAACATTTCTTTCATTGATTCATTAGATTGCTAAATGCAAGCTTTATAACGTATAAAAGAAGAGAAGAATCTACCATGAAGCTCCTAGCATGTGACAGTGGAAGATTGAAATCTTTCTTCACAAGTAGTTTGGAATTAGGAAAGAAAAACAGATCTCTGGTACATTATGCGATGGTGATTTTAGTATTAGGAGATTTTGATTGCTCTTGAGGTCCAGGTATATAACGCATACGCAGTTGCAATTGAAATATAAATATATACTTTTATGTTCAGATCGAGAAGAGTGCATTGTCCAAGTTCTTGTATTTTGCATTGAATGTTCTCCTTCAGCGATTTTGCCTCTTGAAACGCATTCATTTGCCAGCTAAAAACAATGGCTTGTGTTCTTTTTCAAATCTACTGGCTTTATATTCATATAATCTTTTCATACAGGTCCAATCATTTGTCTTTGTTATGGCTAAAGGAGAGAATCATTATGTTGCATATCTGGAAGATATGTATGAGGACAAGAGGGGACAGAAAAAAGTGAAAGTAAGGTGGTTTCACCATAACCAGGAAGTAAAGGGTGCAGTTCCTCTAAGAAATGCACACCCAAAAGAAGTTTTTATCACACCTTATTCACAGGTCATTAGTGCAGAATGTGTTGATGGTCCTGCCACAGTTTTAACACGTGAACATTACGAGGAATGCTTGGCTACTTTTCCTGATGCTCTGGCAACTAGAGTGCATTTGTGTTTTAGGCAGTTTAGAAGCAACAAAGTGAAGCCCTTTGATTTGACAAAATTGGGTGGCTATTTTAATCAGCCCATTCTCTCTTGTTTGAATTCGAAGTCTTTGCTGGGGGCTAACTCTGTAGGCTTTGGCCTATATGGTGAAGAGGGTGAAGAATTTAGCCCAAGTGCGAATGTGAGGGTGGGAGCGAAGAGGTCCAGAAAGAATAGAGGGGGTGTAACATATGTGACAGATCACTTAAGAGCTGGAATATCTGATGGCCAGATGAATTTTGAACCTTCCTATATCAACTCACGATATGGTTTGTCAGGAAAGAGATTGCTTCCCCTCAAGCATGTGGATTCTCAGCAATGGTACGGCCCAAGTTTCAAGGTTGATGAAAAGATTGAATTATTATGCCAAGACAGTGGTTTGCGTGGATGTTGGTTCAGGTGTACTATTGTGCAAGTTTCCCGAAAACAGATAAAGGTTCAGTATGATGATGTGCAGGATGAAGATGAGTATGGCAATCTTGAGGTATGTTTGACATTTCAGAGCCTGATTGTTGTTTCACCCTTTTTAGTTCATCTAGATGGCAAGTTAATGTTAGAAGTCCGTTGCCAGAAAAAAAGAACTTATCAGTCTCGTATTTTTCCGAATTGCATATTTGATTTCACGGAGAACAGGGTCCATTTGTGATGTTAGAACCTCAAGTCTAGGCTGGGCATGCTTAGCTTCAACTTTTGCAGCTTCACTTAGTATGTTCCTTGTAGGAGGTTTAGAAATGTATACCACCATCCTAAAGAGGATCCAATCCTCAATGTTTTAACTGTGATCCAGCATATCCATTCTTGTAATGATTTTTAGCTCCTATATGAACACTGAATGCAACTCGAGTTATTGTCTCCATTGTTTTCCTGCTTTGAGGTTGAAGTTGACTTTTCACCTATTTATAGGAATGGATCCCTGCTTTCAAATTAGCTGTGCCTGATAAACTTGGCATGAGGCGCGCTGGCCGCCCTACAATTCGACCAGTTCCTCCTCCCAATGAGCAAGAAGATATTGTTATTGAGGTAGGCTCTGCGGTTGATGCATGGTGGAGTGATGGCTGGTGGGAGGGTGTTGTTACTAGAATCAGTAGCAGTGATGAGATCCTACAAGTTTATTTTCCAGGTATGCTTATGTTAAATATGTAACTTGATGCTCTTAAATTTCTGTTTGTATCCTTTCTGCATTTTCTTTCCTCTCCTTATTGAGGTGAGATATTAATGTGGTGTCAGGGGAAGATAACTTTTTGAACATGCACAAAAAGGATCTAAGAATTTCCAGAGAGTGGGTGGGAGACGAATGGATTGACATTCAAGCACAACCTGGAATACTTCCAGCCATATCTGCAACTATTACTGCAGACACCAAGGTGTCTATGTCTTCAACAATTGCTAAAGATGTGAGCGCATCAGATGTTGCTTTGTCTAGTTTTGAAAATCCTACTACTTCTCAGCCTCTTAACAGTGAGGAGAAGAAGCCCGATTTAGCTCTAGTAAGCAGTTCTGATAGTTTTCCTGAAGAAATGGAAGTTGATTACTGTAGGAAACCTTCATCGTCCAGCGAGAAAGCCAACTGTGACGGTGGTAGTGAGATCAATGTCTGTCAGGATAGGGTAGATGAAGTTCAAGGTAATGATGACACTGAAGGTGAAGGTGAAGGTGAAGATGGGGGTGGAGTTGAGGGTGGTGGCATTGAGGGTGAGCGGGGTGATGAGGGTGAATGTGAGGCTGAGGGTCGTGGTGCTGGTGATGACAGTAGTGACAAGTTAGAAAGTGACAACTTAGATTCGGAGATCTTGGAAGCTTCTGAGAAGAATTGTAAAGCTATTGAACTCATGGAAGTAACGGCGTAAGATGAATCCAATTGAGTTATATTGCATTAGCTCAAGATCAATCCGTGTCTGTTTGTAGTTGATTTAGATAGGTTTTGTTTAGTGGTCGGAATGCCTTGTAAATACTAAATAGCAACAGGAGAGTTCAGGAAACTGTTGCCTCTCAAGTGTCAAGTCTGTTCAGTTTGGCATTCTTATGTCTATAGTAATGATGTTAGGTAGGATATTTGTTGGGGTAAGATTCGTATAAAAGTTTAGTTGCCACTTACATTCCCTTGGAAGCCCACTAAACAATTAGGTTGTCCCTGGTGTTTCTCATGGCTTGTGTGCTTCTTCATTGTGAGTCTGTATCATGTATTAAACTTGGTACTCTAATGGTATCAATTATACTGTTTCTTTAAACTCTTGGTGCATGCAAAACTTTGATGGTGCTTTGCAATATAATTGTGTGACCTATGTACTCTTTCCATGGATTGAATTTTGAATTAAGAAAAGAATAACAATGTACAGGGTTAATGATGGACAAAACTACAGTTTAAGCCATTGGGCTCCATTTATGAATCCTGTGCCCAGGAAAGGGCTTACTTCTTGGATGTTAAAAGCTTTCAACCATGGCACCCGACCCCGTCTATCTGCCCCTCTTCCTTTGCACTGGAACTCTCCAAAAACGGCAGTCCTGCATGCATTATGATCATAATAGTTAGCTCTTTCCTCAATATTGCAACAAATCATTTTGGTTTCAATGGGAAAACGGGTCTTATTATACACAGCTTATGAAAACTTAAACACAGAGCAGTACCTTTGCCTCTCAGGATAGTTCCAGTCGCTCCATCCTGCAGGGGTAATGATGTCGTCCATATCACAATATGAATATACTGCTCTTGAATAATTTCCCCAAGCTCTCCCTAGTAGAATCTTGCCAGTTCCGTTTATCTTGCAGCGAACAAAGGAGAATCCTGAATCATCATTTGGTGAATCTCTGTGGTGGGCTGCAATTGCTCCATATCTTTTGGCTACTGATTGAAGGACAGAATCCTGTTCCCAGAAATCAACATAAGTAACACATCTCTATAAATGGCCTGAATCTTCTACATATTCTCTAAACAGTGCCATAATCTCCACAAACCTGAAAGAGTGATTTTCCTCTACCAAATATGAAGTCCACACTTCCCTGTATGTGACAATTGAAGTAGTAGTGTGATCCGGTCTCATCTAGGAGTGTGTCCTGTGCTCCTGATATATTGACTTTGTAGAAAAAGGCTTTATCCCCAGAAATTCTCAATGCTACTGCTTGCATTCTACGTGCTCCAGGCTCTGCTACTACTGTATTCTGCCATCAGCTCCATTAACCCACTATTTAATCCTTTCATATCAAGAAACCAAAATAATATACCTTGGAACTTCCCTATTACCTGGAAGGTGATCCTGGTTGCACAAAAGTAATCAGATTCCACAGTGACTGATGCTGATCTGTATGTCCCCAGTTCAACACCATTGCTGTCTGTATCAGAAGCCTTGTTGTTCCAAGATATTATGGTAGCAGACATATTGTTTTGGCTTCCAATGAGGGATATGTAGGGCTTGGTTCTTGGTATAAACACTTTTTCTCTGCATAAAAATTCAATGAATCTATAGAAGCTGCTTTTTCTAGGTACATATGGAAATTAAAAGCTTTATCAAAGAAGAAGGCCCAAAAAAAAAAAAACAACTACCTCTAACAACCCACGTAGCTAGAATTTTGTGCCACTCATCCCACAAAAATAGCACAACTGTAGAAGTTTTAAAAATCTAATATTGTTCCCCCTTTTGCTAAGGAGAGCTACAGGAAGTAGATTTTGGAAATGAACCCAGAAGAGAACTGCAACTTTTTTGCAGGGAAAGAGACTACTAACATGCAAAATAATAACAAACCATGTATCAATATACAGACCTGTAAATCCCTGGAGTGATATAGATTTTTAATCTTTTTGTATTATATTCTGGGACCATGTCTATAGCACCTTGAACTGTCACTGCATCTCCTCGGCCATTCTTGTCCACTACAATTACTGATCGGCTTTGATTGCGATCATCACCTCCATAAGTACTCAATCTTGACAGATGATCATCCACCTTTATATCATCCCAAGTAATATACTTGTTCACATTTACTTCAGTTTGTGATGATCCCTCGATGAAGCAGCACCCAAGAGACCAGAAAAAAACCACAAGAAGACCATCAACCAAAGTCTTGTCCATTCTCTGCCCCGTCATGTTTATGATAATATTTGTATGTGGTCTTGTCTTTATCTCCGAGTGTCAGATTAGTTTGTTCACCACCAGCACAAAGAGAGTGGCAAGATATGCAATATAAACTAAGAAAAAAAACTTGTGATCCTTCAACTTTGGTTACTGTTATTTTGGGATATAAAACTTACTGGGGTGTGAGGAAGAGGTGATTGTAATAAATTAAAGGAGCGTGGGTTTTGTCACATGGATTCCTTAAGCAACTCAAGAGTTGCATGGTAGCCGAAAAGAATAAACAACAGAAGAAGGTTAAAGTACAAAGATGTTTGAGTTGCATAGCATTAAAGGTAATCAGGTGGGGTTTGAATAAATGCAAAGGTTTAAAGAAAAGTCAGTCATGAAAGAAGTGCTAAATTCTGGGATAAAGATCATTGGCCTTTAAAGTGATATAAAGAATATGGTGGCTTTTTGAGTATGAGGTAGTATATTGAACAGTAGTGCTTGAGAGAGAGAGGAGGCGTTTAAGTGATGGTTGGTTTTTAAAAGCAGTAATTATTATTATTAAGTAGCGGTTTTGCAAATTATTATTCCATTAGCTAGTCCTCAAACTGATCAAATGAATGCCACCTGAATTTCCCAAATTATCAGCTTAATTACACACGATAGATACCAGTTCTCTCTTCCCACGAAGGTTGATATAGGAAGTTTAATAACTGATGATGATATATAGTATCAGTTTAATCATTAATGTGCATTTAACACGAGAGCCATAGGTGCCTCTTGCATGACTTGAAATATCCTTTACCAGAATGATGCAGTCACTAACGGCTCCCTCCCATCTCATCAGCTTTCATCATATATACTATATGTAGTTCTTGGAAGTTTGAGACCTGAGTGATGCCATTTTTTTAAAGAATAATTTTGTGATGCTTTTATGACTCGCAAGGTTATCACACAGGTTATGACTCACAAGGTCTCGCTGATTTTTCTAAATTTTAATTCAATAAATATGTTTAATCAAGCATAAGTATAATTAAAATGCATAAATATGTATATACAGTCCATTTTTTATGCAATTTTTTGGAGTATCTGGATCGGCACTATTTTTTCCAAGATAAAGAGGTGGATTGGGAGAAGATGATTGAGAAGAACCCAAATTTCCCATTCCTCTTACTAATGCCTTTGACACAACCAAGTAGGCAGTGACCTAATGTAATTTTTCAATTTGTTAATTTGAATACATAATAAATAGTGTGCTATATAATATATGTACCAAACCAAATGGCATGCTCACTAATAACATCATAATCAATCAAGAGTTTTTTTTTTTGTACTGAATATATTTTCTTATTTTCTTATTTGTAGAAATCCGTTATTAACTATAAAAATATAACTACTGGAAACTTAGTACCGCTTGAGCATCAGTACAATTTTATTGTTCCTAATTTTGAATTTTCCTTGGTCGGAAATCCAAGAACAAAAGAAGGCAAAAACTCAAACTAACCTGGCCCATTTTATGCAGCCCAAAAATTCTATTATCGCCAACAGGGCCCAGATAACCCAAGCCCATATAATCCACAAGAAACCAAACCCAAAAACAAAACAATGGCCGAAATTATATTATAAATAGTATTATTCCCAGAAAACGGAAATAATTGGATAATTCCCCAAGCCAGGAGTAATCTCATACTTTGCACACAGCAGCAAAACACTGGAAGAAGAAGATAGGATTCCGGAGAATGGCAATCATATCTTCAACCACTGCAACTTTGATTCCTTCTCTTACAATCTCAGCTCCTCATTCTCTACCCTCTAAATGGGCGACAACAACTGCAAGGCTTTGTTCTTTTACTTTTCTACCGTCATCTCATTCTCTTACCAATTCATTCAAGACACTTAAACCTTCCGTTTCACCCAGTAGGATTTTTGCTGCTTTCGACGCTTTCGATTCAGAAGAAGAAGAAGAAGAAGAAGAAGAAGAAGAAGAAGAAGTGGAAGAGGTAAAGGTAGATACTGAAGAAGAAGGGGAAGAGGAAGAGGAGCCAGATGTGTTTTTGGGAGATGACAACGAGGAAACGGAAGAAACTTATAGTCTACATGTCCCTGGGGTCTGTTTGTATCTCCTCTAAACTCAAGCAAATGCAGAGACAGTGACATAAAATTTTCTTCTTTTTTCTTTGTTTTTTGGGTTTAGTTCTCTGTTTATGTTTTTGAATTTCCATTCTTTTTTCTGTTTGCTTCAATTTTGGCTCTGTTTAAATGTTCCCCAACTCCTATCTTTTCAACTTGTTTTTTTTTTTTTTGGATATTGGTCGAATTGAGCTTAATCTGACTTTCCTTGCTAATTTTTTTGTTTCATTTCCCAACAATGCGGGATTGTAATTTGATTATGAGTTTGTGTTCTCATGTTAGTTTTTGGTTGCGACAGGATGGAAGTTCTGAACCAACCGTTAATCAAGCTTTTGCTGTTGATGCAGACCAGGTACTCATCCAGCTGCCCATTTGTAAAATTGAGGTTCTTTGGTAATACCAAGATAGATATAGAATAACTGTTATTTTATCTAATAATCATGTACAAGACCCTAGTGCGTTCCTTTCCAAAATTCCAGTTGAGACTGTATGGTTAGTTGAATCACCTCAAGGGACAAATGACAGTACATTGACCAATTTATTGTCTATTCCTCACTTTGATACCCATCACAGCCATGCTACTACTGATATTCCGTACTGATTACCCCAGACTAGTCCATCTTTTTCCCTTAATTTATACATTTTTCTGCAAGGTGGGAGTAGATGCCTTTCAAGTGTGCTTCTTTTAAGCTACTGATGGTGTTGGGCTGGCTTGATGTGTTTATAGAGGTGGTGTGTCTTATCTAGGATTTTCTTACGTACTTGTTACTTTAGAATCCTGAACAATGGTTTCCAAACTTGCTTGATCCTTGGTTATTCCTTCTGGGAATTCTGAAGTTTCATGCCACTAATATTACTTGCTGCATCCATCATGACTCTTAATAACTCCAATTTATTGAGGAAAAGAAGATCAAATGTTGTGCGGAGTTATCTTGGCCGTGAATTAGAACACTGCCACCTACACTTTTTTCCCCTAGTTCTTCTGAGGTGGTAATTCTGCTTGCCGTGACTTACTTTGATATGTTGTACTCCATATTTTATTGCTAAGATACTATTTATTCAGTATTCTGAGTTTTTAATGAAGCCTGAAATGCACCAGTCTTAGTGTCAATGTGAAATTTCTACTAGCTCTTTCTGTTCTTATATCAAACAGATATATATCTTTCTTAATTTTGTTTCTTTGTCTAGATTGCACCAAAGCAAAAAATTAGAATTAAGCTAAGGTCTTACTGGGTGAAGTTGATTGAAGAGTCCAGCAAGCTGATAATGGATGCTGCAAAGACTACTAATGCAAAGACCATGGGTCCTGTGCCACTACCAACCAAGATACGAAAATACTGTGTTCTCAAATCCCCCCATGTGCACAAGGATGCTAGATTCCAGTTTGAGATCCGAACCCACCAGCGACTCATAGATATTCTCTTCCCAACTGCCCAAACAATTGACTCACTGATGCATCTTAATATTCCTGCTGGTGTGGACGTGGAGGTCAAGCTCTGAAGAAACACCATGTTTAGGTAGACTTTCTGAAGCCATTAAACTGATGCATGATATAATAGAAGCCTAGCAATAACTATTTCTTTATTGCATCTTTGATAAATTTTGACACAAAGCGTTGTGCTACTGAAAGGACATTTTGTGTAGTAATTCAGTGTCCTTTTTACTACAAGAGAATTCAATTTCAATACGAGAGGAACTATGGTCATGAGAATAGAAATACCAAGTTTTTAAGTGTACATTTTAAACATTATGAAAAGATAGATAGAAGTTTGATGCACGAATGAAGCAATCTTCTCCTTTTAAAAAAATCGAACCTTATTCTCTTACAAAGAATCGAAACTGTTGGAAATTTCATTAAATGATATGGCTTTTTGTTAGTCTTTGTTTTCAAGAGAATGCATGTTTTGTTTTCCAAAAACATTGTGTTGGAGCTTTGATCTCTATTTTGCAATGGGTCAGTTTTTGCAACTGGCTGGACCTCTTCATCAATGCCATCACTTTGATGGTAAGCTGATATTTGTCTTGTGTGGAGCTCTAAACTCTATACATTTGGAAACAACTAAGTGTTTCCACATATGATCCTATGTTCAGCTATCCTACACATTTCTAGTTTCTCTTTGGTTGCTATTTCAATGCATATTGATGACCGAAAGTGCCAAACATGCATCCATCCTATACTATTCCTTTGGATGCTACCTAATCTCTTTGTTTCAAAGTCAACTTTGTGTGTGCAATTGCATCTGCTTCAAGTTTTCAACATTATGTCATGGTTTTTGGAGAGCTGTCTCTATAGGGGGAGATGTGTTCTTACTTTTATTACTATTGCTTGTATTAAATCTCACTTAAGCCGTATGTTATATTTAGTCCTATGAAGGGTGCTGGATTTCTTCCAAGAACGCGAGCCACGGCAAAATTGGTGTTCCCTGAATCCTAGTGGAAGGTGCCGGTTGAACGGAGATTTGTGGGAAACATACCTGTTCGTTTAGGGCATTCTCCTCTTGATTCTTTTGTTGGTTGAAATTTGAGCAATGTTCTTCTGTTGGTAATTACCGAACCAAAGTATAGAGGTAGATAGAGCATCTATGTCCTGATAACTATGCTCTTCAACAGCGGTGTAATTATTATTTGCATTATGATGTGACTTTTGTGCTGCAAGTTAATGATTTTTGGACTCCTTTTTCTCTTTTCCCTGAAATGTAAAAACCATGGTCTTCTTGCTCTTTGCACATTGACCCTTTTATTCTTTTGTTCTTTTTTCATTCAATCAGAGATCACGACTTTGTTACCGACCAAAATGGGAAAGATAAAAATGATAATGCTTGTGAATGTTGGTTTTGCGGTCAAAATCACAATTTAACCTCCAGTATGGTCAAGATTCAGATCGGAGCCGAACAAATTTATCATGTAACAAACAAAGTTATTAGTGGTAAAATTATCGTGTAGTTTTTATCATTTGACAAAATAATCCATTCAAACCTTTAATATAAAAATTTCTTGCGTTAAATATTCTTTTTCTATTAAAGATTAAAATTTTGATCTAACTGGCTCGCTTGCTGTGGAACCGTAAGGAACGACATATTTGATTGTTTGTAATGGGATGTAATAAAATGAATCAATACTAAAATTAGACAGTTTAATTACCGTATGAGTCGTTCGATGTTGTTGTTGTTGTTCATGTTGTGTAACTAAAACAACGTTATTTAGCGCCAAAGGGGGGGAAAAAAAAAAGGCTAAGCGGCAGTTAAATTTACAGGCAAAGAGAGCGGGTAGGGTTCAAATCTGTATTCCAGATTATATATAAATAGCGGTATTTCTATAAAATGTAAATAATTGGATATTTCCACAACCCAGTAAGTAATCTCACACAGACACAACAAGAACAGTAGCGAGAAGAGAAAGAAGAAGATAGGATTTTGAAAATGGCTTTAATATCTTCTTCAATCACTACTACAACTCTATTTCCTCCACTTACAATCTCAGCTTCACATTCTCTACCCTCTAAATCGAGGGCAACAACCGCAAAACTTTGTTCTTTTACTTTACCATCTCACTCTCTTTATAATCCATCCAAAACCCTTAAACCCTCCTCCGTTTCACCGGGTAGGGTTTTTGCTGCTCCCGAGGTTTTGGATTCTGTAGAAGGGGAAGACCCATCTTTGGATTCTGAAGAGACTCAAGACCCACCTCTTGATGAAACTGATTCTGAAACTTTTGAGGTCTGTTTGTATTTCTCTTCTCTTATCCTTCCCCGAAGCTTTGAGCTACGTTTGGTTGCATAGGGAATAAAAGCAAATGCAGAGACAATGATATAAACTATCCTTCTTTTCTTTTTTTATGTTCAATTGTTATTAGTCGACTCTATGGGTTTGAATTTTCAGCGGCTTCACTTTTGGTTTTGTTTATGTTTTGCAAACTCCTGTATTTTTCATTTTGTTCCTAGCTTCCTTGTTAATTTTCTGTTTGACAACCCCAGAAAATGGGGGGAATGGTGTAAAATGATTATAGTTTTAGGTTTCTCATCTTAATCTTTGGTTTCCTGGCGCAGGATGAAAGTTGTGAGAAAGCCCGTCCTCCATCGTTGGCTGCTAATGCAGACATGGTATTTATCAGTAGCTACCATTTGTAAATTTTGAGATTCTTTGGTAAATACAGATAGAACTAGAAGGACTGGTATTGTTTTATCACCCTATGGTGTAAAAGCCGTCATCTCCTTGAACCTAGTATGATCCTTCCCAAAATTCCAGTCGAGACTGTGCTGTAGATGAATTGCTTCCAAGTATTTAACCAATTTTACTACTGTTCAAAGCCATGCTACTCCTGATATTGCATAGCGATTCACCCAGATTCGCCCGTCATTCCCCCTTACTGTATACATTTTCTGCAAGGTAGGGAAGAGATGCTTTTAGAGTGAGTTTCTCTTAGGCTTCACATGGCTTTTGGCGGGCTTGGAAGTCATTTTTGAGGCGATGCCTTATTTAGTATACTCTTAGACACTCTTTAATTTAGAGTCCTGAAGAATGGTTTGAAAACTTGGTTAATCCGTGCAAAGACCGAGTTTCGTACAGCCAATATTATTTGCTACATCCTGCATGAGTCTGAATATCTCCAATTGATTGAGGTTCTTGTCTGTGAATTGGAACATTGCCCTATAAGTTGAATTCAAGAGTGACAATCTTTTCTTTTTTCTTTCCTATTTATTCTGAACTGGTAGTTCGCTTGTTGTGACTAACTTTGATCTGTTCTACTCTGTCTTCTAATAAGATGAAACTATGTTTTTGTCACAGTAAGTCTGTAAGCCTGAAATGCACCAATCTTATGTCAATGTGAACTTTCTGTATTCCTCTTTGTATTCCTGTATTAAGCAGATAAATATTTTTTTTAAAATCTTTTTTCTGTTCGTAGATGGGAGCAAAGCAAAAAATTAGAATTAAGCTAAGGTCTCACTGGGTGCCCCTGATAGAAGACTCCTGCAAGAAGATAATGGATGCTGCTAGGACTACTAATGCAAAGACCATGGGTCCTGTGCCACTACCAACCAAGACACGAAAAAATGTTGTCAAATCGCCCAATGGGCAAAAGGATGATAACCTCCATTTGCAGTCCCGAACCCACCAACGAGTGATAGACATTCTCCACCCAACTGCCCAAACAATAGACTCACTGATGCAACTCGACCTTCCTGCTGATGTGGATGTGGAAGTCAAGTTCTGAACTAAAACTATGTTTAGGTAGACTTTCTGGAGCCATTAAGTTGATGATGCTATTATACAAGACTTGATGTTACTATTTCTTTTTCATATCCTTCATTAATTTCGACACAAGTGCTATGCTATTAAAAGGAGACTTTGTAGTAACTGCACAGTAATTCTTTCTAGAGAATTCAATTTCAGTATGAGTGGAACAATGATCATAAGAACAAATACAAAGCTTTTTAAGGGTCCATTTTAAAGATTATGAAAAGCTTGAAAGAAGTTTAAGGTGTGAAGAAAGCAATTTTTGTCTTAAAAGAATTGAGTCTTATTCTCCACAAAGAACAATCACTGCTGGAAACTGCATTAAATGTTATGGCTTTTTGTTAGTCTTTGTTTTCAAGTGCATGCCATTTCTTTGATGTCCTTGTACAGGCTTCAGAGTCTAGCCATTTATAGCTTCATGAGCTTGAGCAACACATGTTGGAACTTTGATTCTGTTATTCAATGATTCAGTTTTTGCAATTGGCTGGACCTCTTGATAAACAGAATCACTTTGATGGTATGCTGATAAAAGCAGTTATGTATGTGTTTCCAGTCGTGACCCATCCTGTGGAGCTCTAAGTCCTTCAAATTTGTAAACAACGAGTGTTTCCATGCATGCTTCTATTTGTGCCCGGTTAACCTATACAATAATGTTTCTTTATTGGTTCCATTTCAATACATATTTATAGCCATAGTACCAAATTCGGCATGCTTTCTTTTTTTATGTGGATGCTGCTGTATTTCAGCTGATCTTTTGTTTGAAAATCAAGTTCTCTGTTTTGAACTTGGATCTGCATAAAGCTTTCAACGTGGTTACCTCTGTTCTATTTTGGTTTGTCTTTAGAGGACATGTACATTCTTGCTACTTTCTTTCTTTTAGTATTGTTTGTGTTAAATCTCACATGATCCCTATGTTATAATTATTCCTATACAGGTCCGGATTCTTCTCGGCAGACCGTAAGCCATAGCAACATTGGTGCCTGCTGAAATGCTTGTTGAAGGTACCGCTTGACAGAAGATTTTCAGGAAATATCTTTCAGTTTAGGGCCGTTCTGCACTTGATTCTTTTGCTGGTTGTTGACCTGTGAGCAATTTTCTGTTGGAAATTACCCAACCAATACATAAGAGGTATAGAGCTATATCCAGATAACCATGTTCTTCAACCGCGCCTTTGTAGATATTACTTGCAGAATGACTTTTGTTTTGCAAGTTAATGATTTTGGACTCTCTTTCTCTGTTGATAGAAATGTAAACCCCGGTCTTACTGCTCATTATATTCTAGTTAATTGGCATAGTAGAACAGTCCTTCAGTCTTGACTTTTCTTACACTCCACTCCTTAGTCTTTTGTTCTTCTGTCAAATGTTATAGAAAACCACCAAAGCCAGTGAAAGTAGCATAATTCTACTAGTACTAGCCTGTAGCTTGCGGGTACGTCTTCAACCCTTATTTCGTGGTTGCTACTAGCTACTACCTAATATAAAAAAAGGTTTGGGTCACAGCTAAAAAGATAAGGGGACATAAATAATCAGGTTAAAGCCGAAACTAGATGTATGTAAATATGTAATGTGACCCTCTAGGGAATTCTTGTTTAAGCAACACATCCCTAAAAAAGTTGACCTAGTGCTATTTTCGTGCCGTAAGAAATGACTGTTTTCCATTCTCTGGCATTTTCCTTCAAGCTTCTGCAACCTTATTTTTCTTTGGCATCAAACCAAATGAACTGTCCTTCGATTCTGTCAAGGAAAGAATCATGCAATAGCCAGATATTCAGGTGAAGCACCTTAGAATTAGACCGTGCATTTTTTTTGTCTTTAAAGCGAACAAAGACCAAATTAGACAAAAAGACACTTGATTTATGTTTGAACTACTTTGTCATTAGGGGTCAGTTTTGGGGATAAACATGGGGGATTTCAATATTGGTTATCTTTTCTGTAAATCGCTTTGGCCTGACCCATTTGGCCATTTCCGTTGCCATAAAACCTCCTTGTTTTAGGAAGTTCCTAATTTTCGTGAGTTTTAAGATACTACTCAGAATGGATATAGCTAGAAACTTGATTTTTCTTCTTAGTGCCAAGCAAAGAATATTCCCAAATCCCAATCCTGATAGAGAAATTAAATAATGGCGCACATACTATCAAAGCATATTCAATCCATTGATAAATCCATAAAGTAGGTATGCAATTGGACCATCCTAGATTCTTATGCAGCCATGCCCTTGGCGTCTTTCCTGCAATTTTATATGGATGGGGCAGGTGGAGGTCCACAAAAGTAACACAACGGAGGGTCAAAATTCGCTTGGTTTAATTTCTCTTACTATTCTCTTTTCATTTATATCCAGAATTCCAGATACCTGATCTAACTGAAAGTAGATTAAATGCAGTGCACCTTGGCATCTTTACTGCAACAAATACATTGGATTTCCTTGGACAATGATGATATTAGAACCCAGTTGCGCAGAACCTTACTGTAGGCAAACTGCAAAGGAAAATGTAAAATGCAAAGGTGGTAGATTCTTTAGATATATACCTCTTGTTTTACAATATAAAATGCTATCACCATTGACGTTGCAATTGACATGGCTCTCATCGAAAGCTCCAATTACCGTGAAAGTGATTGCACTAGGGGGAAAAAGGACATGGCCCATGGTTTTGAAGAGCTCTAACAAAATTGGTGCATGTTTGGCTTTGTGTGAATTATTTTTCTGGTCTATATGAACTTGACTATCTAGATGCTAGTGTGCAATTTGCCAAATGCCATTTAGAATCTTGAAGAGGTAACCTCCTTCTGCAGCACAATCCTAATCCAACAAAAGTTAGGATTTTCATTGGAGGGTCCTACTTACTTCTACAGGCCAATTGGCTGAGTGGCATTGATTTTCTTGCTCATTTCCAGCGGCTCAGTTCAAGCCACATACACCTTGTTTTTTCTCCATATCTTCAGCTTTTTGCACACAAAATTTTTCAAAAGCGTGATAGTTATGTCTTGTTCCCAATTGTAGATAAGATCGTTTAAAATCTGCAACACTGTCTCACCACTAAATGGAGGGGCAATGCGAAAGAAAACAATTGAATGTATGTGAAGGAATGCATAGTACAGGAAACTTACTTATATTTCCTAGCGTTACAGCGGAAGTAGGATCGGGAGCTTAGCTCGATTTACCGGTCGGTGGAAGTCGTCACGGTTTGTTGGATCGACTTCCGAGTCTCCACATTCTAAACCCCATTTTCTCTGCTCTCAACTGTTTCTGTATGTGTCTGCGTTGGTTTTTCATACATTGCATTATCACCCGGTAGGTTACCAGTTTATAGCAAAAGCCATAGTGGCCCGGTTGTTGAGATAATGCTCTACTTTACTTTACAGCACAACAATAATCTTTCTGTGCTCATTGTGGGTGAACAGATTATTGCTGCCTGCTTAGTGGAGAGTAAATAGTTTTTTCTGTCCCTCCACTTTATCGATTTCGCATTTATTGTCCCTCTTCGTCTTTTTTCACTTATGTCGTCCCTCAACTCTTGATTTACAGGGTCACGTGGTCCTTTTTACCTGTTGCAGCAGGTTGATAGCTATGAAGCTGACAAGTGGCAGTGGGGCCCACACACAACTTATTTATTTAATTATTTTTTTCTTTAATCAAATTTTATTTTTAAAATCCTTTAAAATAAATAATTCTTAATTTCCCTCATTATATACTGGTATCCTCCACTGTTTTTTTTTTAATTTATAGGTTAGAATTAGATATGCCTCTCTCATTGTTTTAGTTTTTTTTTTATTCTAATTTTGGTTAATTTTGTTAAATTTCGTTAACCGGAATATTATAGAGGGATTAGGTGAGATGATGATCATATTTAATTTTTTTCTCAATGCATATTTAGAAATTAATATTTATTTTCTAAAAAAAATTTAATTTAAATAAAGATTTTTAAGGCTTAAATTTTTGGAAAAATATAAAAAAGGATAAAAACAATAAAAAAAATATGCAAATCATGGGCCCCACTGCCACGTGTCAGCTCCACAGCTACTAACCTGCTGCAGTAGGTAAAAAGGACCACCTGACCCGGTAAATCAAGAGTTGAGGGACAACATGAGTGAAAAAAAACGAAAAGGGACAATAAATGCGAAATCGATAAAGTGGAGGGACAGAAAAAACTATTTACTCGCTTAGTGGAGGTCCCTACAACCAGTCATGACTGTGCACCCCATTGTGGGTGTACTTGTCGCTTTATTCCAACATCTCCCACTCACACATAATGGGAGTGCACACATACAACAACCATGAGAAACAAATTCTCTGAGAATCACAGAAATTCATACAGGGAAGTAGATTGTGCGACCAGCATACTCTGAGAGTCAAATGCTATACATCTGTTAGGAATATATAGCCTCTCACAAAAATTTAAGTAGATCAGAAAGTACGCAAGTACCCTAGATCATAAATTCACATTAAAAATCTGCCGAAGATCTCTCTTATTAAGATACATTGTATTCACAATTATAACCATAAGTCATAACTGGTGCACCGGTGAATACAAACTAATGTGATTTCGGTCAATGATCTTCCTCTTCTCACGATCCTCTTAACTCAACTTAACTTGCTTTTCTAGACATATCCCGCCAGACCGAATCAATGTCCATGGTCCTTTGGCAATACACTAAGATAGCAAACATCAAGTTGAATCTCAAGTACCTGATCGGAGTCCTGAGGGTACACGATAGAGCCACCATAAAGGCTCTGGGTCTCACACAACAGTAAGCGGAAATTAAACTTATGTTAACCCATTTGGTAAGCAAAACACGCACATGGTATGAAACATGTGCTACAGCATTTTCTCTTTTCCCGTGGAGCGTATGTCTTTTCCATAAGGAATGTTGTACAGATGATATTTAGACACTATATGTGTCCAAATTTGAGTTCCTCGATCTACACATAAACTTGAACTCACATCTGGCCCATTAAGTAGACTTGGTGAACGTATTCCACCGTTAAAATGACCTTCTGTCATTATACAATCGACATTCATAATTTTAAGCCACAAGCTCTCAAATTATCCGTCTGATAATTTCGCTTAAAATCTGTCTCATCTCCACTTATCACTAAGATAAGGAGGCCGTTACCCGTGTGAGAGGGCTAACTTCGTGTCTACTCGACATACTCTTAAACAAATAAATGAAGAATGTACATAACATTCATCCATATGTATGTATGTAAATCAACTTATTTGATAGCGAGAACATTAAACACAGGTTGTGAACTTTTGTAAAATAATAAGCATAAAGTGAAGTACTTAAGTCTACACGATTTTAATACCTAATATGTTACACAAACACATCCTAAGGCAAAGGCTTAAACAGTGCATCTGGTCACTTGTCTCTTATAGACAGATACGTCACATTCACAACCTTGCATACAACAATGCCATCTCCATAGTTGTATCAGATGTCTACTTAATTGGTGAAACTAACCATTCTTGGCAATGAAAATTGCAGCCTCACTGTCATAGTTGACTAACACTAGATCAGTGTTCTATGCATTATCCATCACATAATCCAAGAACTCATTCAACCAAATGATTTTTACACTGCTGAAGCGAGAGCCACATTTTTGGCCTCAATCACAAACAAGAATACACATGATCATTTCTTACTACTTTATGATATGGCACCATCATTTAGTAAGAACATATATATCCAGATGTAGACTTTTCTACCATCTAGATCTTTTCCATGGTCAAGACTTGTGTATTCAACCAAGAAGGACCTTTCCTTGCTTGGTGACAAAGATATAATCAGCAAAATTCTTTAGACATCAATGATCCCTTTTTTTTAACTACTTGTAATATGCTAGGCCTAGATCGGATTGACATCTTTCTGTTAAGCCATTTGCTTAACCAATATCTAGTCTATCATACACTATAGTGTACAACAAACTTCCGACTGCGCTCCGTTATGGAACTTGGCTTATTCATCAATCTCATTAGGAGTCTTAGGACACACGATTTCTCAAAGTATGACATTTATTGATAGGAGTTTAGATATGATTGCTTTGATGCATATTGTATTATTCCAAACCTTTATTAATGCAATTTCTTATGAGAAATACAATAATTTCTTGAAATAATATCTTGAAATCTAAATTTCAAGCTTATATGCAATCATTATCCATATCATCTATCTCGATTGAGATGACAACTAGGTCATTTACCTTGTTTATTAAACTCTATATTATTTCTAGCTATAAGTATGTCATATACATACCATATGTTAATTACAAACTTACTTGGTACATGCCTTGAGGATTAGAAGACCAATATAGACTTTGAAGTCTACAAACCTTATGTTTGTGGTCCTCTTTAATGAAACACAGTTTGTTTCATTTTAATCTCCATTTGAGAAGGCAATTTTTACATCCGTTTGACGTGATCTAAGGTTTTAAGTTTGAAGTAATAGCTAGAAACATCCATACATAGGTAAAACTCATAGAAAACGAGATTGATTCTTGTAATCTATCTCTTTCTGTAGTGTACCTTTTACCTATTAGTTGAGTCTTAAATTTCTCAATTATACTGCCAGCTTTGAGCATGCTTTTGAGAACACATTTGTTCCCAATGACATTGAGTCCTTCAATGAGAACAACCAGTTCGTAAACTTTATTGACTCTTATTCACTCCATCTTTTCTTCAAGTGCTTTTGTCCATTTTCCTTTAGAATAATTTTGAGAAAGCCTCTTCTAGGCTCATTTTGTAGGAATTTCATAAAAGACCCACTACCATTGATGTCAAATCATCAACGACAGTCTTTTATGAGAATCACACTTAATTGTGATTTAGGTATGTTGTTCCCATTTGAATCAACATGGCTCCCACTCGGATTAAAAAAGTTAATCTCGCTCCCATTTAGAACAAAATCTATCTTTATTGCTCCAACTTGGAACAACAAGATTACTTTTATTCAGACTTGATGATGAGGAAGTTTATTGATGAGAAACTAATTCATCATCTGTTAAAATCCTCCCACTCGAATGAAGTAATCCTTGCACGTCTTAATCCTCTTTCTCAAATAAAGATAGGCCTTAACCTACCTCACCCTTCTTAGGAAACTCATTCACAAAGAATGTGACATCTTGTGGCTTACACTCAGTTACGCTCCCACTGTTTTGCTGGCTTATAAACATATAACCCTTGAGGTTAGTGAGTATCTCATAAGATACTTATCGTCCTCTGAAAGCACATCTTGTCAAGTAGAGAGAAATAATGTATATAAGCAGCACAACTTCTAAGGTTACTAAAACACTTAGGTCGGGTTGTCTATTAGTCCACAACTCATATGGAATGGTTGCAACTAATTTGCTAGGCACCCGGTTAAGTACACAGGCAGCTGTTAATAGAGCATCACCCCAAAAGATAATGGGTAGTTGAGCTTGTGCCATCATTGACCTAACCATTTTAAGGAGCGTTCTATTTCGTCTCTCCGCAACACCATTTTGTTGAGGAGTGTAGGGAATGGTCAACATGAGCTATCCCTTTTGTATCACAAATTCCTTTAAATTGGGCCGAGAGATACTCATGACCACGATCAGTTCGAATGGCCTTAATCTTTCGGTCCAATTGATTTTCCACTAAACTCATATAGCTTTGGAAGCACGTTAATGCCTCTGATTTGTGGGAAATCAAATAGACATAACCATACCGAGTATAGTCATCTATAAATGAAATAGTAGGCTCCGTGCCTAGCCCTAATGTTTATGGGCCCACAGATGTCCGAATGGACCAATTGCAAAGGAAATTTGGCTCTAGTCGCTTTACCGAAAGGTTTTCGTGCTGATTTTCCAGCTAGACAACATTCACAAGTAGACAATTCCACTTGTTCGATGCCTGGAAGCAAACCTTGTTTTGCTAGCCTTTGCATCCTTTGTTGGCCAATATGACCAAGTCTAGCATGCCATAAGTTTGTATCAACATCATAATCACGCGAAGAAACAATCATGGAAAAACAAGCATTATTATGAATATCATCCAAATCCATAACATAAAATCCTCCTAGTCATATAACCAAAGCCAAATAAAGTTGAACCCAAAGTCAACTTAACAGAGTTGTCATGAAATAAAAAAAGAAAAACCCAAACTAGATAAAGTCTTGACGGAAATAATATTTCGACAAATTGAAGGAGCATAGAGAATGTAACGCCCCGAATTTTCATAAGTTGATTTTCCGAATTTTTGGAAATTTATTCCGATTTTACCCTTGAGGTATTTTCGAGTTTTAGTTGAGGAAATAAATTATTTTGCCATGAGAATGTCAGTTCTAAGTCGGTATTGTTCATAATTCGGGTTCCGTGGAAAACGAATTCGAGATCGGGACGAAACGAGAGGTTTAGAGTAGTTTCAATTGAAACTACGTCGTTTCAGTTAAAAAAAAAAAAAAATTGACCAGGCGGGGGTTGACCGCGCCTAAGCGGACGACGAGTCGTCCACTAGGGCGGCCAACCCTAGCCGATTCCTTCTTCTTCTTGTCTCCACTTTTCTTTTCTTTTTACTTCTTTTCTTCTCCAATTTTTTTTTTCTTCTTCCCGTTTCCATCCCACTCAGCCGCCGGGCTGCAACGGGATTGTTCCCCACTCTAGCTACCTTCAATCATGCCGTCAACGGAAATGTTCCCCCACAATCTCTTCTCCTTCTTCTTCTTTATCTTTCTCCTTCTTTTTCTTCCTCCCCGATTCGGCCGCCACCATACCTCCTCCTTCTACCTTCTGTGTGGCCGTCGCTGGGACACAGAGCCACCGCCGCCATCACCTATCCCTCTTCCTCCTCCCTCGAGTTCACGGGCACACGAGCCAGGGAGACGGTTCCTGCTGCGTCAAGGGCGGAGGCGAACACACCACCGAGGGCCACTGGACGGAGAGCTCGAGAGTCGAGCTCGGTTGTCGCCGTCGTCCCCAAATCCTCAGCTCGCCGCCATTTGTTCGTTTCCTTTCTTCACGCCGCCGCTGCCGGAGTCGCCATTCACCAGCGACAGTCGAAGCAGGGAAGGGAGGTAAGGGTCGATTGAGGCGAGTCCTCCTCGTGGTCGCCTCGAACTCGTTGGGTAAGTTCTGACCCCTTCCTTTTCCCCTCTCGATTTTATTTTGGTGTTAGTGGTTAATGGGTTTTACGGTGGTTTGTCTTCAGCGGCGGGTGTGTGAGGTAGTGGCCGGAACTTGTTGGGATTTGGTGGTTGATGGTTGGTGTGGTCAGGTTGCAGTGTTGTTGTCGGCCGAGCTAGTTGTGTTGGTGCGTTCACAGGCAGAGTTTTTGTGGCTCGGGCACGGACAGATTCGGCTGATTCCGGGTTGAGCAAGTGCTTGCGGGTAAGGATTCTTTTCTTCCATCCGCTTCTTGAATCAATTTGGGGACCAAAGGGTGTTGTGTTGTTCTTCGCAAGTTGTTGAGATAATACGGGTTTGATGTTTTGTTTCTGGCAGTTGGTTGTTGGTACGTTTTTGGGCTCCGGCGAAATTCCGGCGAAGTGACCGGAATCCGGCGAAGGTGTACTGTTCCGGCGAGGGCTCGGGAATTTCCGGCGAAGGCTCGGTTCTGACCCGCAGAGTATATTTCTCGTTGTACGACTGTTTAACGGTAAATTACTTTTGAGTTTGTCTCGGTTTTGTCTTGTATACGAATTTTGAATTATTTATCGAAATACATATTTATATGAACGTATATATAACGTGAATTGTGGATTTCCGAGAGCGGAGAGTTAGAGTGTGTGGCCGGGTGAACCTACCGACACGAATAGACTTTAGGCCGTTTGACCTTGGGCTCGGGATGGATTTAGGACGGTTTTAGGAAAAACCGAGCCCAGGCCCAATAACCTCAATTTGAAGCTTAGGATATTTAATTGGACCTAAAGTACGGACTTAAGACTTAATCACGGGAGATTAAACTCACGGATGTTAAGAACGGGCTCGAAGCCCAATTTCATAATCGGTAAATATGGACTTAAGAAGGTGGGCCCACGGCCCGGAATTAGTGATTTAAGATTTAGTGGGCTTTAGGCCCGAGAATTGTTAACGAACTTAAACCGATGAACCTTAGATCCGTAATCGTTGGAGTTATGGAGGATAAAATATTCTTTTGGACTTAGACCCGGAAATCTTGTAATCGGATAGTTAGGGTCGGGAGTTACTCGATTAGAGCATACCTTAGCATACATATACGTTTTTATTCCTAAAATTGGTTTAGTGATTATGTTATGTACCGGTATTCAGGCACGGGAGATACCTCGGGAGCTGTAGACTCGGATCGGGAAGAAGTCATAACTTGCATTTTGAGGTGACATTACAAGTCTTTTTATATATGTTTTGTGAATGCATGTTGGTGTGGTTTGTTTGTTTACTTGCCTTGTTTGCTACATGCGATAATTGGAGTTGTATGCTTGATTGACTTACATGTCTAAATTCTACATGAGAAACTGTTATATACTACGTAATACACTTTTGGTGATAATGTGTGGTTATGGGCCGAAGGCCCGGATGATACAGGGACACATACACACTTCCCTGAAAGACATAATGTACTTCAAACAGAAATATAAAGGTTGAATTGAGAATAAACTACTAAATTCTACTGTGGTGTCGGTTGGTAGCCCCGAGGAGGGTTGGGTACCTCGGGTCACATTATGCTGTTTAGCATGCCCAGGGGATGTAGGTGCACCCCTGGAAGACTTACACCGGTTAGGTGTCTGAGTGCACCCTCAGGTAGCTAGCGGCCACTTGAGATTTATCAGTGGTTTTTGGCCTCAGAATCTACCCCTTCTGAGGTTCGACATTTGGGTTTCACACCCTGATCTGATCAGATGCGCTACCGAGACTTGACTCACAGTAGAGGGCCCATAATAATAAAAATAATAATAATGATAACAATAAGATAACGCATTGAGCTCAAACAATACGAGCTATAATACAATAAAACATTTATGTGATGGTGTGTGATTCTGATTTGCTTGTATGCTGTACTTGTGCTCGTGAGCTACTCACCCTACGAGCATGACTTCACTTTCATGTATATTTAGACTTTTAATGTTCACTGAGTAGGCGACTCACATAATCGCCACCGTTGTTTTTCAGACTTTAGTTAGCGTGCAGACTCACTTATACCTTCGACTCGGAGATCAGACGCAGTCACTTCAGCAGGTAGTTGTGCATTATCTCTTGGTGGGATCCATAGGGCCATATGCATGATATTTTCTATCTTGAGTATTATTATTACTTTCATCTTCCGCTGCATGTGAAATAACTCGAGATGTCATAAATATTTTATCTTTATATCGGCAGTTAGCCGGAGTTGATTTGTGATATTATGTCGGCGTGATGCCGTGATGGCTTATTATTTGTTAAGCCGGTTGATCTCGTTTACTCTTATGACATCTCGTTGTTAGTACATTTTCATGGAAAATGTTTGTGTACCGAAGCATCGGTTTTTGTACCCCGGGTTTCAAGAGTATTTTGGTAACTCTTTTCCATTTTATTTTTATTTTTATTTAATTGGGGTACGGGCTCCCACAGAGAACATCATGTAGAAGAAGGTCTCGCCCACCACGCAAGACTAACTTGCATGATCCAATTCCTTCTACTGCAACCTTTGAATCGTTGCCTACATATATCCACTTTGTTCCACGTGTAACTCGCTGAAAGTCAACAAAGGCATCACGTTCCCGCACTATACGGTCCGTGGCTCCTGAGTCTACAATCCACAAAGGATTAAATTCAGTCAGAAAAACAGAGCTAGAAACACAAAGTTCACTAGCATAAGTAAGTGAAAATACTTTTTGCTTAGGCTCAGTGCATTCACTAGCATAGTGACCCTTTTGGTTACACTTAAAGCACTTTATATGTGCTTTATTGGTATTTTCACCACGTTTCTTAATGCCTTGTTGTCCCGTCTCGGGCTTCTTTTTGGGCTGAGCTGGCCCAGCTTTCTTTCCCCAATTCTTCATCTTCGAACCACCCTTGGGCTTGGAAGTTGCCATATGCAATTCAGCTTGTGGCTTTCCAACCTCAAGCCTTTCCTCCTCTAGCTCAAGGTGTTTTCGGACATCTTTCAGGTTGGCGATTCGAATATTGTGAGTCAGATGTATCTTCATCTGTTCCCAATCTTCGGGTAAAGAACGTATGACTGCTTGGATTTATTGCTCATCAGTCAGGACATGTGCAGAATTCCTTAATTCCTCGATCATATTGGCCATATGCCTCATATGTTGTTTCATAGTATGACTAGGATTTTTCTTGTAGGAATCCAACCTGATGGTCAAAGACCTCAGCTTTGTCACTGACAAGATACTATAACTCGTCCTCAAAGCATTCCATATGGCCATAGCCGTTGGAATGTCCTTGCAGTCTAAGAAATATCCTCTTCCACTGCACTCAACAACGTTTTGCCAGCACATACTCGATTTTCACACTCCAGACTTCATAATTATCGCCATTCAGCTTCAACCTTTTGTTGAGCTGCTCGATAATTGCACTTACAGCAATAGTCATTTTCTTTACACAAAAGAATAAAGACAAAAAAAAAAAACGAATCATAAGACACAAGGATTTAATGTTCACATACATATATATCATTATGCAAAGCTATAACTAAATAAGCTAATAGACATATGTTTAACCCGGAATCGAAAGTTCACTATGTTCCCAATCATCTTCCTAAGGTTAAATACATAAAGAAATTAGCCCAACTAATTAACTAAGCTAAGCATTTTAATTATGCTTTCATAAAACTTAGTTGTTGAAGCATAATTTTGGTGTCAAACAAATTAACACATATATTAAATGTCAAACTAATTAACACATAATTTTATGATGTTAAACTAATTAACATAGAAAGCATATCATCACAGCATCAAATATACACAGCGTATATATATTGATTGGGATACTGCTTGAATAAAACAATCAACCTTGTCTTGTGGTAAAGACATGCTTATTCTTTCCCAAGGTCACGAGTTCAAAACTCAATGCCTACATTCTTCCCCTTTTTTTAAAAAAAAACTTTGCTGCTCCCTTTAAAAAAAACACATGCACCCACTTGCCCACTTGTAAGTTCACGTTTACACAAAAAAAGGAGAGCATCTGTTACTTTTAAAACAACTTGCGCATGTAGACTAAAAATTTACCGTTATCAAATGCACTGTACACAATGCATGGGAGAAATGAAAAGGATGAAGCATCTTTTACTTTCCAAGAAAAAAAGGTTCACGCCCATAGTTATAACCAGCTGTAACCATAAAAAAAATTATGCCCACAGTATAACAAAGAAAGCATCACGCACTACTGGTAACAGGCAGTGTTGCAAAAAAAATTTTCTCTCTTTTAAGGAAAACAAATTTCCAACTTCATCAGTCTTCAATTCTTCATCAGTCTTATTTTGCACTCACAGCTTTAAAAAAATTTTTACTGTCAAAACAAAAAAGGGTCTTCATCTTCTCACACACACAAAAAAACACCTTGAAGTTCTTAAATTGTGAGCCTGAAGATATCGTCAGTGGGGAAGAACACCACAATTGGTGACTTCTCGCATGCCCCGACAGCAGCCATCTGCCACCAGAGGCTTGCGTCACCATCATAGGGGGTCTTAACAAACCGGGAACCACCATGGAGACTCTGCGCCGCCGTGAGCAGCGGATTCCAGATGAGTTAATCTCGACTTTTCTGGTTCAACAACCACAAGGTTTCTTCACAGTTTTTGTTCATGATTTGCACATGTCAAAAAAATATGTATGTAGTTCATTTGCACAAGAGCATATCAATGCATGCATGGTAATAAAGTCAACCACACAGAAAAAAATGATGCATGTCATATACTTGCAGTCATTCCAGAAACCGAGCCTTTCAGCTCCGCTACCAATGAAGGAATGCATAGTGCAGGAAACTTACTTATATTTCCTAGTGTTACAGCGGAAGCAGGATCGGGAGCTTAGCTCGATTTACCGGTCGGTGGAAGTCGTCACGGTTTGTTGGATCGACTTCCGAGTCTCCACAACCTAAACCCTCTTTTTTCTGCTCTCAACTGTTTCTGTATGTGTCTGCGTTGGTTTTTCATACATTGCATTATCACCCGGTAGGTTACCAGTTTATAGCAAAAACCATAGTGGCCCGGTTGTTGAGATAATGCTCCACTTTACTTTACAACACAACAATAACCTTTCTGTGCTCATTGTGGGTGAACGGATTATGCTGCCTGCTTAGTAGAGGTCCCTACAACCAGTCATGACTGTGCACCCCATTGTGGGTGTACTTGTCGCTTTATTCCAACAGTATGAAACTTGTTATTTTTTTTGGACAAAAATAATATAATTCCAATTATTTGGTCACAATGTAAATTGCTGTTAAGTTTGGAATATATAACAGCTTTACCAAGTAAATTATGTAATTCTTTTTGACCTCCATTAGGCAAAAAAGGTCTTCTAAGCGCCCATTTAGCTCATGAAATCCAATTTTTTTTTTGGGAACTATAATATTAGGACAATGACCACATACAAAGTTAACTCGAAGTGAGATTATTATGTTAGGTTCATAGAATAGGAACCTTTGAAAAAAAAACTATGTTAATTTCCTTTCTCAGTTGTGGTGATCTCAATCTTACTTCTTATCACCATTATACCACTAAAAAATTTCGTTAATTTTAACATTATTTTGATTAAAATAATTAAAAATGATAATGAAAGAAAAAATATAATTCACTTTAGAGGTATTGATTACCCCTAAAGTATGTAAAAGAAAATTTTTTATTTCCCAAAGAAAAAATTCAATTATATTAAACTTTTAATTATCCACATTCTAAAAAATATTTTTAATTATCCAAGTATAAAATTCAACTAGATGGTTAATTCAGCAAGTTCTCGAGTTTGAATTTGTGAGAATGGGAAAAAAATATTGTTGAGGGAGTGTTATCCCTTAATAAGGGATCTTACTCCAACTGGACTAAACTAGTAACTAGACTGACATAAAAGATATAAAATGAATAATTGAATGGGTGATTCTTAAACCCTTCATTAATTTACACACAAAACACAAAAAGAGAAACTTAATTTTTTTTCTCCAAAGGAAAAAAAGAATCTATAGGAGATAAAATCTTATAATAGTAAATACCTAATGTCCTACATATTCTCCACTTAAATGTTGGCTTAAATACCAATTGCCTCCTACGTTGTCATATTCTCTCGTATACTACTGGTTGGCTCGATTGGGGGGGACCTCATGTATTCAAATTGGATCAATTTACACCAAGTCAAAATCACATTGTAGCGAGGCGGACGTGGCTGCTGTGTGGCACACAATGATTGGACACAAGGGCGCCCCCGTCCAGTTGGCCTTTTTTAGCTGACACGTGTCAATTCCGAATCAACATCCCTACCCAACCCGGCCCGGCCCCCTCGACCCGACCTGTCATGCCGTGCATCCCAATGACTGATTTTTACTAAGCCCATTCCAAAAGCTCGGTTTCAAATTCTACGTTATATATCATGCATATATGTCCCGGGTATAAAACTTGAGGAGATGATACCAAATATACCCTACCATATTACATACAATTAAAGTTAGGATTATCAATCAGAGTATACAACCAACACACGATTTACCAGAATATTAGACTAAAACAATAAACAGAGCAGGAGGAGTGTCACGTGCATTATTTTTTTGGATACACACAACTTACTACAACTCAATCCAATAAGAGGCAGTTACTACTAGTAGTAGTAGTAGTAACTGTTTTACACGTAATCCATTACGCAATCCTTGGTCAACTACCTTTTGAATTTGGCTTCCTCCCTCCCTCCCCTCCTATGATTGATAATTCCAATGTTTCATGCTACAAATGTTGTAGTAGTAGGCGCAAAGTAGTACAAAGTACAACACACACCTCATCAACTCGCATGTTATGATATAGTATACTGAACTGAAGCTGACCAACAGTCACGCAGCAGTCAAACTTTTTACCAGTTACCTTTCTTTCTTTAGCTTTCCTTCGTCATCACTGACGTTGCACAACCAACACAGCTTCCGTTGCTTCTCAGATCAAACCTTTTTGTTTACAAGCATAATTAAAAAAAAAAAATAAAAACATTTGATTATTCACTGGTGACGTATCTATTTACCATTTTCGTGTCACTAATAAATTGGAGTGTCCTTTCATTTATTCCCATGAATGATGGAACGTGTTCGTTTTGATCGGTTTCTTCAGATCAGCATGAATTAATGGTGTGCATATCTTAGTTGCAGTTTCAAAAATAAATTGACATGTGCCAAACGAGGAAAAAAAAACTGCAAACTGATTTTTTTTTCTCTTTTTCACCCCCTATTTTTAGGTAATTTCAAATTGCTCTTGCATCGATCAGGAACAATTTTCAAAGTGATATACAAATGCTATTATTAGTACAGTAAAGCAGATTCATGATATATAATTCGTGTCAGCTATTGTGTTTTTTTCCTAGCCACCTACCAAATCCGAAATTGTACTCATAGAATATGTTCTATTATACAGCCCAAAAGTCTTAATTGCTGGACGAAATCCATAAATAATTGTATACGATCTTGCACACAATATATGCAAGATTCTTATTAGAATCCATATCGGTGGTTCTTCTGCTTTGAAGCTTTAAACTAGCATAGTATTACTAACAGACTTTAATTAATTAGGTCAGACAAAAGAAAGCCTAATTAGGGATAACCATTCAAATGAATACTATCTAACTAGAGCCCACTCACTATATATATTTAGGTGATTAAAACCTGACTTGCTTGAAAAGCTAAGAAGACGCGGAATATGAACACATCAGGCCCATTAATGATAAGATATGTATTTAACTCTAATATCTTGGTCATGTAATGTAGGTCTCTAATTTTCAGTTATATTTCTCAATCCTTAATATCAAACCTCACATGCAATGCTACCTTTCTGTTCTTTAATACCGTAATATACCACCATCATCGATACGTGTTTTTTTGACGAATCATCGATACGTGTTGTTGGTATGCTTGCTTGGTCATAAAATTACGACGGATGACCGAAGTAAATAGAAATTTTTAATTTCTCGTATAAGGAAAAATTTGTATAAACTATATGGAACTTATATTCCGATAGCTAAAGATAAACCTATATTATATAGAAGCAAGTGGCTTCAAACGGGAGCTTAAAATGAGTTGCTTCAATTGAAATAGATCTTGAATTGATTGAAGCAAGATTGGGGGAAAAAAAAAAGGTTTTAGAATATTACATGAGTAGTAGTGTTTATAATAAACTCTATTTTATCTTTGAGACTCTATTCGCTAGATGGATGCCTAAAATCGTTATATTTACAACGGCATAAGATAACAGAACATTCAATATCATCTCGACCAAACATAAAGGAAACCATCAATGTCACCGTTTTTGCCTAAAGAAAGAAAGGAAAAAAACACGTATGATAATCCCCATTTTTCATCCTAACTAATTAAACTTGGAGAGTGCCCATCATAAAATTTCTCTGATTTAGAATCCATCTCTAGTGTAGGGGAAATCTATATGGTTTTTGATCTGTATATCTTCTAACGAATTTAAAAGAATGGGTTATGACGATGCTGATTAGAATTTCCTTTATTGAAACATGGAAAATGAAGAAAAAAAGAAAAAACTACCTTTCACATTAAAAAAAATTGGGTGGTGATGGATATTTGGAATTGGAATTCCGTTGGCAGGGAGCCTCCTCTCAACTTAAACTTTTCAATAAAAAAAAAATGGAATACCAATTTAGGAAAAAGGAAATTTGATTTTATCTCTCTTATAGAAAGCTATCCATCCATATTTGTTATTTAATTTTTAACATCTGATATTGTTGTACCTAATTTGCCATAACCGGATTCATTCATTTTAAAAAAAATTATCTTCTTATTAAAAAAAGAATTTATCGTCATTGAATAAACGGAAGGATACCGGGCTTCATTGTAATTGAACAACTGACACACTTCAATTTGGTCTGGGTTTCTATCTTCTCACGTCATTTGTGGGGGTAGAGATCAATGGAAATATGATTTGGCAAAGACCCGTTACAATACAGTAATCGGCAGCCACAAGCCACATGTGTTCTTGAAAGTAACACTCAACTATTTTGCCATTTGGTGCCACTAATGTAGCATCTGCCTTCCAAATAATTGTCCTCTCGGCGGCCATGCATCACATATAATATTGCAAAACGAGCAGTCTTTTTTGTCTTGTTTTTTTTTTTTTTTCTGGGGGAGATTTGACCACCGTGGGGTTAGTCTAAATAGTAACTGACTTACAACAGTGCTTTAAAACTGAAGGTCTCGAATTCGACTCTTTTAAGTTGATTTTTGTAAAGCAAAAAAATATAAATTGTAAGCGATTTTTTTTTTTTTTTAAACGGAACCACACCTCAAAACCATGGTAATTTTGGGTAACAATTTGATTCGTTTTGAACCTGTGTGTGTGTGATTTGGGTCGGATCTGAATTATATAGGGCAAAAGTGTAAATACCAAAATAAGCTAACATAAAAAAGGAAAATGCGGGAATTTAATGTTATTATAATTTTTGTCATTGTGCGAAGAATTTTCTGGTGTCTTTAAATTTATGTGACTGCCTCCACACCACCGGGGCAGTCCATTCAACGCAACGGCAACATCCACACAGCCCAACCACAGCAGAAGAAGCTAAAAGTCCCTCTTCTTAATTGCCATTCTATATCCACAAACAAAATCATATCACTTTCATCCTCCAATGAGAGCTCCTTCCGTCTCTGCTCCTTCCCTATATAAGCTCCTCTCCTCTCCCTTTCCTCTCCCAAAGCCTCGCTTATGTCCACTGCCCACCACTTCTCACATTTTGTCTCCCTCCAGACACCACCACCATCACAGTACCACCTCTACTCCTCCCATGGCTCCTTGCATCGACACTTCTAGACCCGACACAACCCACCACTCCCTCGACCAAACCCGGTCCGAATCCGAGGATTCCGTGTACAAGTACGTGAGATATTTCCGACCCAGCCTGCCTGATCAGGTTTCTTGCATACCCTCGGGCAAGAATCAGATCAAGACCATCCACACGCGCTCCCTGGCGGTGCAGTTCGAGCAGGAACAGCAGGAAGAGGTCGGAGAGGGTACATGGGTGAGGATGAAGGAAGAGGCAAGGCTTGATGTCGACCAAGAACCCATTCTGTCCAGTTATTACTACACCTCCATCTTGTCCCAAAGATCTCTCGGTGGTGCTCTGGCGAATCATCTCGCGATTAAGCTAGGTAATTCCAGCCTTCCCAGTAGTACCCTCTCTGATATTTTTGCTGGGGTTCTTGAAGAGAGCCCCGAGATTGTAAGAGCTGTGGAGGATGATCTGCGAGCTGTGAAAGAGAGAGACCCTGCCTGCATAAGCTATGTTCACTGTTTCTTGAATTTTAAGGGGTTCCTGGCATGCCAGGCACATAGGGTGGCACACAAGTTGTGGACCCAAGGGAGGCAGGTATTGGCTCTCCTGATACAGAATAGAGTATCTGAGGTATTTGCCGTTGATATACACCCAGGAGCCAAGATTGGACATGGGATTTTGCTTGACCATGCTACTGGATTAGTTGTTGGAGAGACGGCTGTGATTGGTAATAATGTGTCAATTCTGCATAATGTGACTTTAGGAGGTACAGGGAAGGCGAGTGGGGATAGGCATCCCAAGATTGGTGATGGGGTGTTGATTGGTGCTGGGACTTGTATTTTGGGCAATATTAAGATTGGTGAAGGGGCCAAGATTGGGGCTGGCTCGGTGGTGTTGAAAGATGTGCCTCCTAGGACCACCGCTGTTGGTAACCCGGCTAGGCTGCTGGGAGGGAAGGAAAACCCGGTTAGGCATGACAAGATTCCTAGTCTCACCATGGACCATACTTCACATATTGCTGAATGGTCAGATTATGTTATCTAGATGCCTTGTAAAATCATTGTTGGTGTTATGTGGGTGGAGTCCTTATTTTTGGTTGTATTGTGGTGAGAACTGAAGTTCTCCTGTAAACCAACAGATGAGGCTCTATTTCTGCATTTCAATGTAGTGGCGTAGGTATTGCCTTGTAGCAAATAAAATTATGTTACTAGTTTATTATTAGCTAGTTCCTTATCCCCAATTTTACTTGTATTCTTGGGAATTTTTTGAGTTTTATCACCAGGGAGTGCATTGTGTTTTGTTGGTTGTTATGAGAGCTTTCTGTTTCTGAGAAAGGCTAGCAGTTGAATGTGATAAATGCGTGTGATACATGGGCAAGGATAGTTGGAAGAGAATGCAGTATCCATAGCGTAGTTTTTTTTTTTTTTTTTTGTGGTAAACATCCATAGCGTAGTTATACAAAGCTTTTCGGAGCAGTGTTAATGAAGATGCATAGAGCATTTAGTCTTCTATCTGCAGAGGCTTATATAGTCTTTGATGATGATTTGTAGTAGCTGCAGTTTTGGAATCTATCCTGCATAAGGGATAGCAGCTGAGCCTGAAAGTAAAGGGTTAAGAATGAACTGATCAGTTTCACCTTTGGGGCACATTGGTAATGAAGCAGGCTAATTTAGGAACTGACTTCTTGGTTATTAGGGCCATCCTTCTGAAATGGAAGTATGGAAAGCTGGAAATGTCAATAATCAATGGTTCACTCGCTGGAACCAGAACAATGGAGCTATCGAGGGATGCATTTTGTCAATTAGATTTTATTAAGAAGAGACCAGTCTAAAGATGTTTGAAACCCCATTTCAGTTTGTCTCAATCTTATATAACCCCATTTCAGTTTGTCTCAATCTTATATATAGTATAGTACATACTATTCTAAGTTGGCTCTTCTTAGCTTCTGTCAAAAGTAAAATTCCTGTATGCACCTCTAGTGCTGATTCAACCTTCGTGACTAACTGGACCTGACTCAATTGATCAAACTAGGAATCCTAAATGAAGTCAAGGAGCAGGGGAAATAGAGTGATTTACTTAGAAACTTCGCTGCAGCCTGCATATGTCTTTTGGATGGAGATATGGTGTTGTACTTTATGGACACGTTTGATTCATGATAATATCACATGTTTTTTTTCTTTTCTGATGTAGAGGAATATTTACACGTTTCATTTGCCGAGTTGTACTGTCCTAGGAAAACCAGCAAATCCCAGAGTACAGGTAATGCTTGCCATGTGAGTTGTGACTGCACATTTGTTTTTGGCAGAGGTTGCTTTAATATATTTCTTAAACCCCTTAATCAAAAGAACACGTTATGTTTCTTTGAAGAGCCTATTGTATAAAGTGGGTTGGAGCCTTTCTAATTTAACTAAGACGAGTTGTTTCCTTTCCTATGTCTTGATTCAAATTAGTCTGTTAAAGATTGGCTAACAGGATACTGAATTCAAATTAGTCTTTTTTTTTTTTTTTTTTTTTCAAGACATCGGTGAAGGCCCTTATTCGCCCAAGCGTTAGTTTGGAAAATCTCGTGGGCTCAACGGCCCGTATCTCACTATGTGAAAGGTTATATTCGGTGGTGAAAATGAGATTTGACTGAAAGCACCATGATTCGAACATGTGATCTAGGGCGACCGAAAGCCCTAAAGGCAGTCTCTTAAAGGTTGCGAACAAAACATATATATTATATAGCAAAGTAAACTAATGTTTTAATGGTTAGCAATACAAAGGCACATGGATGGAACTTGGAATTAGGGTCTCCCCTCCCAGTTCGTCCCCATTCCCTTGCAAAGTTAGGGGTTGCATTTTTTGGGCTTGTAAAAGATCTGGTGTATGGGCCTGCATCAAGTTCAGCTGGAACCAGTGCCTTTGGGCTTATGTCTCTTCTTTTCTGATCCGGGATATGCTTCAGTTGGTGGACGGGGCGTGGTATCTAATGTTATTTCGAAAACCACCCGCTGGCCCATAGACACACAAATAACAAATGTAGGTAGTGTAAATTTCGAGTTTCGAGCAATATGAAAATTTGAAATTTATCATCAAAATGATTGGTTTTGATTACAATTTTTAGAGAATATTAACGTGACAAAGGCAAATAAATTTCTCCCATCATAGCAGTTTTGAATGGCCGAAAGCATTCCGACCATTGTTACAGGAAGAAAACAACGTATGTAATTGACTTATAATGCCAATTACATAAGATGACGACAAAAGAAAATACATGTAATGCCATCGGCTTATACATTACAAGTAATTAGTATGTAAACTCTGTCTTCCAGCCCAATTAGAATCAGTCTAATTGAAGCGGTTACTACTGTGGTAAGGGGTGGCAATCAACTGGAGGTTGTTTTTAATCCTGACAGTGCCACCAATAGTCTCGGTGGTGTCCAGAGTTTGAGCAGTGATTCCATGGGCGAGCTTCCAATCAAAGTGGAAAAGAAGCTGTGCAAGGGGGAACTCGACGTTAGCCCACCCAAATGCAATGCCTGGACACATTCTCCTACCCGCACCAAACGGGATGAACTCGAAGTTAGTGCCCTTGAAATCCACCGCATTATCTATGAACCTGTCAGGATAGAATTTCTCTGCATCCGTCCAATAATTGGGATCTCTTCCAATGGCCCAACCGTTCACAACCATCTTGGATTTGGCGGGTATCTGGTATCCCAGTATCTCAACTGTCTCCACACATTCTCTCGGGACCAACAGAGGAGCAGGAGGGTGCAGCCTCAGTGTCTCTCTGATGACATGCTTCAGGTATGTTACGTCGTTAAGACCAACTTCATCCACGTCCCCTTTTCCCTCGAACACCTTCCTTACCTCTGACTTTGCCTTTTCCATCACTTCAGGGTTTTTCAGCATTTCGAACATTATCCATTCTACCAATGTTGATGATGTTTCACTCCCAGCAATAAACATATCCTGAAATCACACCCAGCAAACAAAATATGTATTATTTATCCATACTCGAGCTAATTACCATCATCAGGTTATATATATGTAAAAAATTGCAGTATAAATTAATTTAACTACTTAATTTACTCACCAAGATGACTGCCTTGACATGATCGTTGGTCAATTTAAGGTCGAGACTGTTACTTTCCTGAAGCCTCAAAAGAACATCAACAAGGTCATCATCTTTTCCCTCTGGTGTGGATTTTTTATTCTGATTTTTTATCTTATGGTCTGCAATGATGCTTTCGAGCAGCCTGTCGGCTTCTCGGCTGAGTCTCAGGAGACGAGGCTTCATCCCGGTGAGCCAGTGGAGGAACTTGATGGAAGGAAAGAAATCAGAAACATTGAATCCTCCAGTCACAGCTGAAATCTCCTCGACAACTGGTATGAAATCATCCTGGTCTTGGCATTTCTTACCAAAGGAAGCTCTTGCTACGATGCTGTAGGTCAAAGAGAAGAGGATCTTGCTAAAGTTGAAGGGTAACCCTCCAGTAGCCGACACCTTGGCCAGCAGATTCCCCACCTCCTCCTCGCGGATCGACCTGAAGGATGCCACTCGTTTTGCGCTGAGCAATTCGAGAGTGCAAAGCTTACGCAATTGTCTCCAATAAGGTCCGTATCGGCCAAAGGCAATGTCCTTGAGGTTGTAAAAAATGACACTCTGAGAAACGAAGAAGGGCCTCTCCGAGAAAGTGATATCGTGGGTTTTCATCATTTCTCTGGCGGCTTCAGGGGAGGAAATGACCACCATGTTCAGCTGACCAAGTTTGAGGCCCATAATGCCACCGTATTGCTTGGCCAAGTCCCTCAGCCTATAATGGGGCAGATACCCCGCAAGCTGATGCATGTTCCCTATGATAGGCAGCCTCCTCGGCCCCGGGGGTAATGGTACGTTTGCAAATTTTGGGTCAGCTTTTGGCTTGCTCCATATCTTCAGGATAGCAAAGATGAAGAGTAGGGAAGCAAAAAGAACAGGAAAGGAAAGTATTTGGAGCTCCATGATGATATATGGCCAAGAATATTAGAGATGTTAATTTGGTGATGATGAATTGGCTCTAATCATATGTTGGTGGTGGTGCAAAGTAAGCAACCACTAGCTCCCTTTTTATATAGTACGGGGTTGATAGAAGGAGTCACGATGCTTAGCCACTACGTTGTTGATAAACCTATTTTAGGATTTTGTGCAGGAAAGGGAGGTCACATTTCGAAAAACCGCCTTTGCAGACTTCACTCCACTTCAGGTTGTCCAGGTGGGTGTGCCAGCAGCCAAAACGAACATCAAATCTTCTGCCGATCGAGCAGCCTTTCAACAACCGGATATATATATTTTATTTACCTTGATGACTTTCTTTCTTTCCTAAAATCGCAGTTTGCCATGATATTTTCTCACTTAAGGAAAAGAAAAGAAAAAGAATAAGCTTAGATGTTTTCTTGTTCACTGTATGCTTTTGTCGGTCTTGTTCTATAAAGATGGTCCTCAAAAGGTTGTAAGAGAACATTATTTGATTTAACTGGTCAAGGTACAGAATTTTCTGTACAGGGTTTGTAGAAAGTTTGATAATGATTCATAATGAAGGAAAATAATTTGTGAACCCTGTACACAGAATTCTGTGTTTTTTTGGTGGAACAGACAAAATTTTACTGATAACTTCAAAAGAAGAAACCATCTCTAGCCTCCTGTTTTCCCGATTCTCACTAAAATAATAATCCTGCTACTCTTTTGTTAAAATTTCAAGATCGTCAAGCCCCGGGCAGTTTCTGTGTCCATAAAGATGGCTACTCTTTTTCTGTTTTTTTTTTTTTTTAAAATTGGTTAAGAAAGATTACTGGCTACTTTACATGCCTAGTTTGGCACTTTGGCTGACTGACTGCAGTAAAATGATGAGCTGTTTGTCTTGGTGTGGTGGGGAGAAGAACTTTCTTGACCCAAAATAATTTTTTTTTTTTTTGTGTCAGAGGAATGTATGTTCACAAAAATAGGGTTTTCTCAACAGAGACGCCATGATTGAAAATGCTATCATTATGGACTCCTTAAAATTTTGATCGAATATATGCAAGTTATGTTTACTTGAAAATTCAATTACAAGCACCACGGACAGTTGGACTTCCAAATTAAAATATTTTAAGACTGTAGAGGAGTTTGCTGAGAAATGATTATCTTGGATTTGGATTCTCTCCTGTACAGTATTTAAAAGGAGAGATCCTATTAAATAAATACCGTTGATTCGTTTAATCAATGGCCCTAAAATATATAAGGTAAGAAAAATTAAAAAATTAAATAAGGTAAAATAAATTCTCACTAATGATTTTAAAAATCATGATCACGATCCAACAGTATATAACTTGACATAACTTTACAAGAGAGGATCTCAAGCTATCTTAGGTGCAATCATCATCCTTCTATATATTTTTCGCGTTTAATCTACCTAGGGATCTATCTAATGTGCAGTAGCGAGGAGCTATTTTTCAAGGACATGTCTTTCTTTATGATTCGTTTAAATTATATATATGGCACTATTACAATTATATTGAGCCTGAATAGTAGTCCAGATGTTATTTATATCTTATGGAATGTAGTTAAACTTTACGTTAAATAAATACCGACCAAAACATTATTTTTTTGTTTTTATCTTTGGTTAATTGTAAGCTCAATTATTTATGCATCTTCATTTGGCTGTAAAATGACAATATGCAACTTGTGTAGTGTTTGACTAAATAGACAACAGATGTGTTGTTTCAAGTTGAATACGGCCTTGTGAGGGTGTTTGGTTGTTGAAGAAAGCCTTCCAATTAACGTCACTAGCTACAAATGATTTTTTTTTTTTTTCCTTTTCTAATACCCTCTCCATTCATTGACATTGTTCTAATTTTTAGAATTTATATTAAATTTAGACTAAATTACTTTTATTTTAAAAAGAAAGAATTGACAATTTAAGAATTATGGAATAAAAAGTAACAATACTTATAAGATCCCTTAGATTCGATTCCAAAGGATTATGGGTACCAAAAAGAGCCCAATCACTGAATCAACACGAGTCATGTCAATTGTCAAGTAATAATGGAGTGAAGGAGGTGTATCATTTATCTAGGACAAATTCGCCACCCTAATAAATTTGACAGGAATTTGTTGCTCATCTTACAAAACCATTTTGATTAGAAACAGAGATAAGAAAGACAAAACCATTATTATTATTATTATTATTTTTTTATCAAATCAAGTCTTTTGAACATCTTATCAAACGAAGTGTAGGTTGAAGAAAACCGCCCAGTCCAAACGAAACAGTGAATTTTAGTTACCAGTAATCTCATTGTCTTTATTGCATTTTTGAGCGGTGAATAACTGAAATCATCTTTCAAGAGAATTGCTAAAGATTCTTGCATTCTTCTACGAATAAAATAAAACACCTGCACTACATGTGTTTGGAGTAAATGAACAGTTAACTCTCATTTCCACAAGATTACAGCAAGATAAGCAATTCTGTGATCAAACCCTGTATAGCTAATTATATGAGTTTGGAATTAAAAAAACAAAACAAATCGAATAAACAAGCCAGAATTTGATATTCCATGCATATCCTGCAGCAAATGACTAAAAAATGTGCATCAGATAAATGATGTGGCAATTGGCCTGGCTTTGTGAGGTTACCTAAAGGCTGAGATGCATGGTCCATATGTAATCGTAGTACGTTCTTTATTGAAGCAAATTAACTTACAGATATTGTACATTTATATACTTATTATCTGAAGCTTTTGATACATGCACCTAATTAATATATATGGATTTCTATATATCCTGCCAAATAGCTGATCAATATATCCCACCAGCAGCGCTTAACCAGCAATTATTACAAATCGGAAGAACTTTCAATAGCATTCTTAGCACAAGTAATACAGCAACAGCATACCCTTGTCACCCTTGTACTGCAGATAAAGGATGACGCAGAATAGGAATTAGTTTCAAGGCATTCTTTCTTCTAACTGAAACCCCAAACTCTTCAAGCATATCTAGACTTTCTGGCTTCATTCCGTTGGGGAGTTTCCAATCAAAATGGAACAACAGATTTGCTAATGGAAGCAAGACACCTGATAACCCAAATGAAATACCTGGACATATCCTCCTCCCGGAACCAAATGGTATATATTCAAAATTAGCTCCTCTATAGTCAATCCCACTATCCAGGAATCTTTCTGGAATAAACTCTTCAGCTTGAGCCCAATACCTAGGGTCTCTCCCGATGGCCCAGGCATTAACAATAACCCTGGATTTTGATGGTATATGATACCCTGAAATATCACATTCTTCCTTGCATTCTCTTGGAATTAGTAGAGGAATAGGAGGGTGCAATCTTAATGTCTCTTTGATGACCAGCTTCAAGTAACTTAATTCATCAACTCTTGCTTCATCAACCTTTCCTTTTCCACCAAAGAGTTGCCGCACCTCTATTTGCGCCTTTTCCATCACTTCTGGATGCCTCATCAGCTCTGACATCACCCATTCTGTAGTTGTAGAGGAAGTCTCAGTTCCAGCTGCGAAAATGTCCTGAACAAATTTTAAAAGAGAGAGTAAAGTTATTTTTTTTTTGATGCTAAATATCGAAATCCGAATGTATAGATCAAATACAAACCAAAATGACAGATTTTATGTTGTCGGTTGTTAATTTGAGCTCAGGGTCGCCACGACTCTGAAGATGAAGAAGAACATCTACAAGATCCCCTGGTTCATCTTCCTCCCCAGTCATTTCCAAGGCAGCATTTTTCTCTCTGTGTTCGTCTATGATTCTATCAAGTATCTTTTGGGCTTCATGGTGCACCTTTTCCAGCTTAGACTTCAGACCAGTAACAAGGGGAAGGAATTTGCAGGAAGGGAAGAGATCGGCTATATCGATACCTGCTCCATGCCGGGAAAGTTCATCAACAATTGGCCTGAATGCTTCTTGACGCACATTTCCAAATGCGGCCCTTGCAGTTACATTGTATGCTAAAGAAAACAACAGAGAGCTGAGTTCTATGGAGTATCCCTGGCTGCAAGAAATGCATCTCATAAGATTTAACACCTCTTCTTCCCGGATTGGCCTGAATGTTTGCACCCGTTTTGCACTTAGTAGCTCAAGTGTGCAAATCTTCCTCAACTGTCTCCAGTAGTCACCATATGGTGCAAAAACTATATCCGTAGAATTATTAAAGTTAATTCTTGCCATCATAACAGATGGCCTGTAAGCAAAGTTGATGTCTTGGGTTTTCATCACCTCCTTGGCATATTCTGCCGAAGAGACCACAATATGGTGAACTTCTCCGAGTTGGAGATGCATTAAATCTCCATATTTCTTGGCTAAAGCTTGTAGACGTCGTTGGGGTAGAGAGCCAAATAACTGGTGGATGTTTCCTATAATGGGAATCTTCCATGGCCCCGGGGGTAAATTTTGAGACAACGCTTTGGATTCTGATTTCTTCAGTGTTCTTGAGAGGAAAAAGATGAATAGAAGAAGAGAAAAAATGGCGGAGAGGAAAAGCAATTGGAACTCCATGATCAATCGTGCAGTCTACTCTCCAGTTATTATTCTTGGGTTTCTCTCTTTTAAAATAATCAATATGTATTTGCGGGTGAGTCTTTATTTCTTAAGCTAGGAAAGCAGAGGTGAGCAGGTGAGCGAGTGTCTTTGCCCACGATCCTAACCACTACTACCAGCATTCCTCAATTAATTTTTCGCTTGTATTAGGGATGAATTATGGAAGAATAAAGATGTAGTTAGAATAATAAACTTTTTTTTTTTTTTACAATTTAATACTTCCACCTTAATAAATTGACAATGCTATAAAGCAACAAAAAACAAAATGAATGAGAAGAATAAGTAGTATCCGTCCATGTCAACTTTCTTAAAGTAGTAAACTAATCCTCCTCCTTCTTCTCCTTTTTTAATCATCTAGGTTTACCCTCACAACTTTGGGTTGTGGGATTAACTGCTTGTTGCCCTCAAAATTGACCTTAATTATCAGCTCGCCCCTAGAGAGGCCATATCCAATTTTAAAGATTAATTAAAAAAATTATTGAAGTATTAATTTTGATTTAGACATACAACCTAACCGAAAATGTCAAATAGAGAGTAGTTGCCCTCGAGTCCACACGATGCCAGGCTATGTTTTCTAGCCAGGTTAACTTGGAAAACTGGAAGACGATAAATTCACCTCCGTGAAGAAGGTGATGATGAGTAGCTTAATTAGCCATAGATGAAATCCCACTTGCCTTTTTACTTGATTGAAAGGACGTGAGTTATTGGTTTTCAACTTTTCTGTTGTCTTTGTTGAAAAAAGGTTTTATTTTTGCTTAAACACGGCTCTCACTGCAAGAGTGACAGCGCCTTTGGCCTTGACTAGGTATCAATCATTCTTTTCTTAATTTGTATGATGGTAACGGTTTTACTCTTTGATACGCCTTTTATTGCCTTGATTAGGTATCAATCATCAATAATACCTAGCCTCCTTTCTCGGTTGTCACGCACTTGTTTTAAAAACTCAACCAAAACTATTGTGCATGAAGAAATTTAGATATGTTCCCGGATAAAGTGGATTTTTTTCCCTATAATCACCTCGAATTTTGAATGAGGTCATTGTACTCAATTTTTATGGATTTTGGTCCTTATATTCTATGTTTTTATTAAATTTGATACTTCCGGATACGTATTATCATTTGAATAGATTAAGACATCATGTGGGATTTAAATTAGACTAATTAAATAATAGCACATGTCCGAAAATACCAAATTTAATAAAAATATAAAATATAAGGACCAAAATTCATGAAAACTGAATACAATAACGACATTTAAAATCCAAGAAAAATACAAGGACCGAAAATCCACTTTATCCATGTATGTTCTCTCAAGTAAAATTAATTTTCTTTGAATCAAGTCCTTGCAGCCAGAGTTTCCTTTTAGCGCATCTTTGATCATCTCTAACGCGGAGTCCATCAAGAACTGGAAGTCACCCCAGGCGCCATTCCTCACCAGTCTCCACTCAAAAATATTCTATTATTATCTCCTCTAATTATGGGTAGTTTTTGTTTTCATGCGACTTTATCTTCTTGTACATATTTGGACTCTCTAAATTTTATTCCTAATAATGAGTATCGTTCGCATAAAAAATAAAAAAGAGAATGTATTCTATGCACGGTTTAAAAGTTTAAGAATTGAAAGTGTGCAACCTTCCATTGTGGTATGTTATTTATTATAAAAAAATTAAAATTTAAAATAATTTGATTGATTAGTATTAAAAGAAAGAAATATGAATCAATATGGCTTTTAGATTTCCTCTTGTATGGTGAATAATATGCATATAAGTAGCCATATGATACGGTAGCGGCACCAAAAATAATAGTATTTTTTTTCCCTCAATTTCTCGTACAGAAAACCTAGATCTATATATAAATCTGCGACTGCCCGCTTTCTTCCCGGAGGTAAGCGTGTACCTGATTTTTTTTTCAAGTTTAGTTTTTTCTTTTCAAATTTATTCTTAGTCCTATGGGTTAATTTTCTTAATTTATTATGTCCAGGCATGCCAAAATTTAATTAGGTAGTCTTAACTAGATGCTATATTGTTAGACTACACCTTTGTGAGCTATAAGAATACTGCTTGTTTCCTTGTTGATGTATTGGAAACCTGAGTCCAATTGATATTGGAACAAATATCCAATCAGTTTTCTCATTTTTTAGTGTGTTTATATTGCAAAGTATATGTTTTTTTTTTACCTTGCTCATAATTGAATTTTTAGAAATTTCTGCTTGAATATTTTTGGTGTTCTTCATTGAGTTCTTGAGGGTGATTCTTTGAGAGATTTGTTAAACACCAATTCTTTTTCTTTTATGAGTGTTCTTTGAGAATAATTAGGGTTGTTTGATCACAAATACAACAACCATTTTCTAAGTGTTCTTGTGTTTTCTAAAAAATTTCCAGAATTGTGCAGCTAGTTTGTGCTGCTGTCCTATTTCCAACAAGCAGGCTAAAAGTTAGGCAGCAATTTTTCCTTTCTTTTCAGTATTTATTACCTAATTTTAAGCTTCATGTCACGCATGGTTAGGAAACTGGAAACTTGCTTATTAGTCAGGAGAATCTGAAATTTACGCAGCATTCAACTTGGGTTTCTTTACAGTGTTTATTAAATGTATTTTTTTTGATAAAAAAATTAATTAGGTTGAGGACAGATTCTCTCAGTCCCATTGTAAGGGCAGGACTCAGCAAACACTTACATAGTGTACAAAGGGTTACGGAATATAATGATGAAAGGCACATATCATTATCCGCAGCCCAGGGGCGGATATAGCGGTGGCAAGGGGGGCCTGGGCCCGCCCTAAAATTTTACAAATTCTTAGATGTAAAATCGTAATTTCCCTGTTCACTGTATTAAATAATAAATATATATTCTTGCAATACTTCCAGAGTTCCAGTTTCCTCATTCAGATTTCATAAAAAAAAAAAAATAAAATTCTGCATCCAGATTTTCATGTCTTGAAAATCAAACAAAGCAATTCCATAAAATTAATTGTAATACTTAATTTTAATAAAAAGCATTTATGCTCACGACAGTTTGTTACTAAGTAGGGGTATCTTAACAATCTGTATAAGTATTTCCTAAAAAAAAAAAAAATCTGTATAAGTAACGCATTTATGAAGTAGTCCTTTTTATCAGATTGTTTACTAATTTTCTATTTTATAATTACCAGGAAGGAGACAAATAAAAAGCAACAAAATATTGGAAATCCACATGTAAATTAATCAACATCCATGTTTTTTTTGATACATAATCAAAGCCTATGTTAACTTTACAAAAATATACAAACATTATTATATTTTTTATTCACCTTGTTATGTCTAGAAATGTTTTTATTAATTAATAAAAAAATATCTCTATAAATCCATTCCAAAGCATATAATTTTATTCAAACTATAAATACAATATTTCAATAAGGTTCTATTTTATTCCATCCATTATTAAAGATAGAGTTATATTAATCGTTATCTTCTTCGACAATAATTATTTCAACTATGCTATTAATTTAATTTTTATTTAATTAATGTATATTTATTATTATTTCTGTTTGCATGTTATAACTATTTGATAGTAATCTAAAATACAATTTTATCAATGATAAATCATTGTAATTATAGTTTAGAATTTAATAATCATTGGATTACACAATTTTTTTTTATAAACTAAACATAATAGCAATTTAATTCTTTTAATTTATACTATTTTGTGTTTTATTTAATTTTATAATATTTAATTTTTTTTATATAGCCTGATGTATATAAACTTGGCCCCTCCTAAGAAAAATTCCTGGATCCGTCCGTGCCGCAGCCTGTATGTATACTAATTATACATTGAGACAAGTTTACTCTCTACAAATTTACACTGATGAGCAGAATTCATAGTATATAAGTGATCGAGTTATAATCTAATACTATCTAAACTTGAGCTAAGTATTATCATGTGCTAAATCACTTATCCAACCACAGTGGGAGAGAATGGGAGCATCATCTTGCACTGGAGGGGAGCAGCTCCTAAAACAATGGCTATATACTATCTCGTTTATAATACATCTTCTCCTTCCACTGTAAAATTATTGAAATCTACCAATGTTTATCAGGGTGTCGTTAATTCAAGCTGTGAGTGATTTGGCTAGAAAACTGGTTATGGTAGTAAAGTGCTATTTTTTCCAAATTGTTTCTCTTCATTAAAATGTCTTAAGATGGATAAATTATTACATCCTGAGTTTTATTCAACATATATATCGTCCCACATTGAACATAAGCAACTGAAACATTAGGCGTAAAAAGACAAACAGTTTGTATTAATTAGAAAGGCAATTAAGCTCAGGAACCAAACCCGAGTACTCTTGGGGCTCAGGTATCTAGAGCTTAATTATTCTTGTACGGGACAGGGACCAAGTAGAGATGGTTCTTTCTTTTGGCAGTAGAGCCATAAGTCTCAGTCATGTCAAGCTTTTCCGGGTTGAGCCCACTGGGAGGTTTCCAATCGAAATGATACAGAAGATTGGCAAGAGGAAGCTCGACATTGGCTACACCAAACAGCATACCAGGACACATTCTCCTCCCAGCACCAAAAGGGATATACTCAAAACTGTTGCCTTTGTAATCGACTCCACTGTCAATAAACCTCTCAGGATAGAACGTCTCTGCATCGGTCCAGCAATTAGGATCTCTTCCAAGAGCCCAAGCGTTGACAAGAACTTTGGATTTGGGTGGTATGTGGTATCCCATAAGTTCACATGGGTCGTCATTTTCTCTGGGAAGTAGCATAGGACCCGGGGGGTGCAATCTCAGTGTTTCTTTGATCACCAATCTCATGTACTCCAATTCATGGAGGCCTGTTTCAGTGACTCTTCCTTCTTTGTCAAACACTCTCCTTACCTCTTCTTGTGCCTTTCTCATTATTCTCGGACTTTTTATCAACTCTGACATTGCCCACTCTACGGTTGTTGATGATGTTTCACTTCCCCCAATAAAAATGTCCTGCATCCGAAAAGGACTAATAAATATAAACAAATCCTGAGACGAGAAACTTATTTATGCATGAAGGTGGGACTCGAACCCGAGACCTCACCCCTACTGCCATTCATCTTGTGGCACTTACCAAGATGGTGGCTTTGATGCTGTCGGTTGTCAGGGGAAGTTCAAGATTTCCGTTGACTTGAATATCTAAGAACACATCCAGGAGATCAACCTGTTGACCCTCTGTCTTTTCACTCTTCCTGTGTTCGCTAATGACATTCTCCAGAATCCTGTCGGCCACTTTACTAAGCCTTTCAAGCCTAGACTTCATCCCGTTGATGACCTGCAAGAACTTGACAGAAGGGTACAAATCCGAGAGGCTGAATCCACCAACAGCGTCATTGAGCTCCTCGTTGAGTGAAATGAAAGCCTCAAGGTCCTTGCACGCCTCGCCAAAAGCGGCCCTTGTGGTGATGCGATTCATCAGAGAGAAGGCATTCTTGCTCACGTTGAAAGGCAACCCGGCAGCCGCACTGGAAACCACCTTGCCAATCAGACTCCTCACCTCCTCTTCCCTTATGTACCTGAAAGTTGAGGTGCGCTTTGCGCTTAACAATTCAAGAATCAGAATCTTCCTCAGCTGCCTCCAATGGGCTCCGTATCTTGCAAATGCAACGTCCGTGAAGTTGTAGAACAAGATGCTGGTGGCCAGCAGGAATGGCCTGTGGGCGAATTCCACATCGTGGGTTTTCAGGACTTCTTTGGCCGCCTCCGGCGATGTGACCACCACCGTGGATAGCTCGCCGAGTTGAAGGTGCATGATCCCTCCATACTTCTTGGCCAGGTTTCTCAGGGCATGGTGGGGCAGACCACCTGCTATATGGGGTATATTTCCTATGATGGGTAGCTTCCGTGGCCCTGGAGGCAGGGGTAGTTTTGATGTGTTGGGTTTGGCTTTGGATTTATTCCACAGTTTCAAGGCCACCAAGATGAAGAGAATGGAGGTTACAAGTACCTGAAAAGAGGGCACCTCCATCCTGAACACACACAAAAAAAAGCTCTTAATTAAGCTCTTCCAGGTGGAATGCTAGAATGGTAATTGTGTTTCTGATGATTTGGTTTGAGTCACAGATTGCTTTCATTGTTCCCTTTTATAATTGCTGCAGGGAGCTCACTATATGGATGTGACAACCGCCTTTCATGACTAATCCCAAGTTACTGGTGATGACTACCTCATGTGTTATTTTAGTTCTTTCTGTGGTGGATTTTGTCTAACTATTGAGTAGTATATACGGTAATTAATAATCTACTGCATGGAAAAAGTTTTCCAGCACTTGATGGACGTCAGGTTTGAATCTGAGAACCTAGCTACAAATGCATGCATGATGATAATATTGCGCAAGCGACAAAAATAAGCTACTAATTTGTACAAGATTACAGCCACCTTCTTCCACAGAGATAATATAAGGTATGTAACTTTCCAAGGCGGCGCCGGAGGTGTGTTATTTTTATGACCCTATTAGATAGATGCCTCTTGCTAGCTTTTTGATGACTCTATTATTGGATAGATGTCTCTAGCTAGAATGAGGGAAATGCTCAATCCTCCTCGCTCAAAGAAGAAGAAATTTTCCTGCAGTCAAAAATGTTGTCTGTTGCTTTTGGAGGAGTTACAGAAACCATCTCTATGGATAACATTGAACCAAAACAAACATCCGGCTGCTTCGTCAAATTACCGTCCTTCGATATGCACATAGATCCAATATATATCATAGACTAATTAATATATAGTTTCTATCCTGTCCGGATTAGTGTAGTTGTTGATATTCCGTAAAGATGGTCTGGCTAAGTATATATGGTGGCGTGGAAGTAAAAAATTAATAGTCTGCACTGCATGCAATTGTACTTGATTTCCAAGAATAATGGGATTTTCTACTGCACTGGAAAAAAAGGTGTGCTGTGAGGATACTTTATACATGGAGACATGATGTGGGTTGAATCAATTGATTTGTCACGCTTGACATTACCAGCCAGATCAAACATGGAGGCCTGGAAATCGAAATTATTGAATTGGCGCTACCCTCTCAGGTCTTATTCGGCGGGTAAGAGATTTTGCTCTCTTGTGACCGATTATATATCACAAAGAATGGGGCAGATTTTGATAATTAAAAGCACATGAAAACTTTTTTGTTTATTTATATATTTTGGACGTAGTTAGGAAGCCAATTTCAATTAAGTGTGGGATGTCATGTCACGATTATTACCTCTCTAGCCGCCAAAGCAAATTATTGTGTCACCACTAGCTAAAGCCATCACATTGTTTCGATCGGGATACTAAACATATGTCCAAACTCCAAATAATATAACCAAGCAATCCTCTTATATATAAATTCAATTGCCTCAAAGTATATATATCTAGTTCAATTCTCGCCCTGATCGTATATCTTACTCTTTTATTTCAAATATACTCAACTATTTTGATCCGACACAGACATAATGTTGTCTCCCTCTCCCTCTCTCTCTTTTAAAAAAAAAAACGGATTAAAGCAATTTTTGATCCCTGTGTAAGGCCTTAAAGTTGGAATTCATCCTCGTATAGGATTTTGGTCTTTTTTTCATCCCTGTGTTGAACCTAGTTAGTCTGTTTTTGTCCCTCTCGCCAGAATCCGGTTAAAATTGCTGACGTGGCAAGTTTTCCAGTGCCATGTCAGTATATGTGGGACCCACATGTCAGGGGCCAGCCGATAAACCAAACCGGTTTAATCCGACTGGTTCATCCACCCAATGGCCCGATTTTGCAATTCCTGTGGGGCCCGCATTTGTCTAATTTTTTATTCTTTTCCCCTAAAATTTAATTTCTTAAAATTTTTTTATTAAATTAATTTTTTTTCTTTTTGATCAATTATTCCTTTGAAACCTTTCATTAAAAATTCTTTCTTTTTATCTGCAGTACTTATTATTTTCTTGCTTTTAAAAACAAAATAGTAACTATTCATCTCATCACTCAAACAGATTACCCAAAAACCCTGAAACAAGACATAAAAAAAAAAAACCCCCAAATGCCTCCTGGATCGGTCGACGATTCTCCTCCACCGCCATCACCCGATCGATCTCCCTAGTTTCGTCAACGGCAGCGCGACAACGATCTCACCCTCCTCATCATCGTCCATTTTATCCTCCTTCGAGTCTAACGAGTTGGCCCCGTACTACCGGGTGAGCTCGCATGACTCGCCACCATGCTCCATCAGCTGGAACACTCCCTGCTCGGACAGATCGGCGGCACAAGCGAAGCATACCACGGTGTACTGGTCAGCGGCGGCGAGCAGAGACCATTGCCTTACGGTGGAGATGTGGTCGTCGAGAATGCTGCAGCGTCGGCAAAGTCGAACCAGGTTGGGTGGTCGGCTTTGAGATCAGTTGGCCCTGTACCTTGAGATCTGCCACCACAGTGAGGGACTGGTCTCGCATTTACAGTACTGTGAGATATGTCGCTTCTCGGCAGAAACAGCCTGCTCGAACCGGCTTCCCCTACCGAAGAGGGGTGCTTCAGTTGCGAGCGTGGCCATGGTGCCACTATTGAGGCGAGCACGATACATTTGTTTTAATTCAAACACCCATTTAATTGTAAATGTGTTATCGAGTTCTTGGTTGGATTGATGGTGGATTCATTGTTGTGGCGGTTTGGTTTGGTGTTTGTTGGAGCAGACAAAGGGGTGGGGGTCACGAAGGTGGCAGAGAAGACGATGGAAGAGGGCTAAAACGGGGCTGTGATAATGAGAAAACCGTGGGATTTGGGTGGTTGTTTGAAGAGGAGGGTGGAGGGTGGTGGTGGTGGTGGTGGCCGTCGTCGGTGCCATTTGTGAGGGTGGGGGGTTTGGTCACCGTTGTTCTTTGGACAAAGATCTACTAATTTTTTTTCCATTATTATTAAAATCAAGATAGTTTAAATAGAAATTTTTGGAAATTAGTATTTGAAAAAGATAAATGGTTAAAATAATAAATCCAAATGAGATGTATTTATTTAAATCCAAGTAAGATTTCTAAAAATTAAATTTTGCTCATTTTTAAATAAAGAAATTAAAAATAACAGATGGGAAAAATAAAAGGGGAAAAGAATTTTTTTAATAAAAATAAAGTGAAAGGAGAAAAAGAATCAAATCAGGAATTAAAATAAGGTTTTTGTAAATTAAATTTTAGGAAAAAAGAATAAAAAATCCACCAAAGTGGGTGAATGGGATAGGCGAATGGGTCGGGTAGGGCTGGTTTGGTTTTGGGTTAACCTTGACATGTGGGCTCCACAAAGCTGATGTGACGGCGAAAAATTTGCCAAATCAGCAATTTTCACCGGAATTCGGCCGAACTGACCAAAAGGATGACGGAGGGATAAAAAGAGACCAAAATCCTACACGAGGATGAATTCCAGTTTTGAGGCCTTACACAGGAAAAAAAACACTTTAATCCATAAAAAAACTAACCAATATTGCCACTTGAACTAAAAAGGCCTAATATTCATTTTAAAATTGTCTCATCTATCAGACAACGAACCCATAGTTTTATTGTCTCAATTATCATGACAAAGAACCCTTACCAATGTTGTCAACTATATGATCATGATTAGTGTTTTTGTAAAATACGTTGAATATAAGATGATTTTAAATCAACAAAAATATTCAAAAAGTATTTTTCACCCTTTGGTCATGACTTAATTGTTTTGTCATCACCTTTTCTATCCTTTTTACCAACGAAGACATGAATGTTATCCTATGGAAGATTTACACCTATCAATTTATATATCCTGATGCATGGTTAATTCAAATTGGCATAAGATGTGACTTAGTAAATCAATGTTTAACTTTTATCTCCATTTTTAAATTAGAATTGAGTGGGCCCCCATTACATTACTCGTGTTGTTATTGATTAACCTAGCACACTACCCCTGCAATGCAGGGACTTGGTTTTGGTTGTGTTTGTGTTAAAATAGAAAAAAATAATTTTATACAAAATTTATGAAAAAATAAATCTTTTAAATTTACACATAATAACAAAAAATAATTTTTTATAATTTATTCAGAAATAATTTTTTTTAATTTACACATTAATAATAGTTGTTAAAATAGAAAATATAATTTTTTAAAAATAGATTAATAGAATTATAATTCGAGTAACAGTGCACCAACTAATTTGCATGGTATTAATATAAAATTATACATCTTTCTCACTATCTTTTTCCATTTTGAAAATACCAACGAAAGAAAAATATGAATATTGAAAGGCCAGTTAATAAGTCAACAAATCTTTAGATAATTTTCACATAAACAATAGTCGTAGAAACAAATCAGATGAAATCATACCTCCTAAATTTAAAAATATTTCCTCTAGAATTGGTGTATTAATATTGATTTTGTTGAAAAAATTTAAAAATAAAATTTAATATTTGATTGATAAAACATTGAAAAAAATTAAGAAAATAACAATATCTACCAAAATGAATTGATACAAACCAAAGGGAGAGAGAAAATTTTATAGTCAGGAAGAGAGGAAAAAATAAGCTGTGTTGTGTTAATAAGGGAGGAATGCATTTAAGTAGAGAAAAACAACTAAAATCTTATCTTCTTATCATTATTTGATTTCAAATAAGAGATCATTTTAAAGAAAAAATTTGAATATAAAACTTCAAAACTTTACTACCACATAAAAACCATAATGTAAAATCTTATCTTGTTATTATTATTTTAAAAAAATACATAATTTCAATAATTTTTTTTTAAAAAACTGTCAAACTAATATGAAGCCACTTGTATTATTTATATTCTTCCAAACTGTCAGGTGTCATATCTCTATAATCATTCTTGAGATGTATGTTGGTATATATATATATATATATATATATATATATATATATATATATGTATAATAGATACTCCCCAACCACCCTCAATCCCCCACTTGAGCCCATGATCTTAGATTGGGTTCTAAGGGAGATGCTATTGCATTATAAAAATATAAAATTTAAGTATAAGCAAAATCCATAGATTATGACCTTTGAAAAAAATTTAGTCTCGATACCAACTATAATCCATAAATATGTAAGATGTTGTAACAGATGTACCCTATATGCCTTAATATTTTTTTCATCACCTAGCTAGATCAAAAGTGTATGCGATTACTTTTATTTTCTTGGCGGCAACTAGTTGTCATGTGTTTTTATTTTTCCTTATTCTATCCTATTCAAGTGCGTCTTGTTTTTTCTAAACAAATGTTTCACCTCCCCACACACCCTCTTTGAATCTTTATAAAATAGAATAGAATATGACATTAACACCATCATTTTTTCACATGCTTGTATTCCGCGCCACACTAGAACCCATTTGTTGCAAACCCTTCCTCTAGATTGGGCTATTTTCTTAAAAAAAAAAAGCACATGTCGTCGTGCTTTCACCGTTGTTAGCTTCACTGTTATACTTGTTGCGTCACCGGTGGACTCTAACTTCGCAGCCGAGCTGGACTGGCTGTTAAAATGGAAATTGAAGATCATGTAAAAGAAAATATAGAAGCACTTTTTATCTTTTTTTTTTTTATTTTTCAAGTCTTGAATTGAGAAAAATATCATGGCAATGATGATTTGATGAAACAAAGAAAGTCGTGTGATAAAACTAAGGATGCTGCCAGAAGATACAGGATTTTGGATTGCATTATTAATTGAATATAGTCATAGAAAATAAAGACAATATGTAGGCTGCTGGCACACCCACCTGGACAACCCGAAAGTAAAGTGAAGTGAAGTGAAGTGAAGTCTCCAAAGGCGGTTCTGCCAAATGTGACCTCCTTAATTTCCCTGCACAAAATACCAAAATAGGATTATCAACTACGTTGTGGCTAAGTATCGTGACTCCTTCTATCAACCCTGTACTATAAAAAGGGAGCTAATGGTTGCTTACTTTGCAGCACCACCAACATATGATTAGAGCCAATTCATCATCACCAAATTAACATCTCTAATATTCTTGGCCATATATCATCATGGAGCTCCAAATACTTTCCTTTCCCGTTCTTTTTGCTTCCCTACTCTTCATCTTTGCTATCCTGAAGATATGGAGCAAGCCAAAAGCTGACCCAAAATTTGCAAACGTACCATTACCCCCGGGGCCGAGGAGGCTGCCTATCATAGGGAACATGCATCAGCTTGCGGGGTATCTGCCCCATTATAGGCTGAGGGACTTGGCGAAGCAATACGGTGGCATTATGGGCCTCAAACTTGGTCAGCTGAACATGGTGGTCATTTCCTCCCCTGAAGCCGCCAAAGAAATGATGAAAACCCACGATATCACTTTCTCGGAGAGGCCCTTCTTCGTTTCTCAGAGTGTCATTTTTTACAACCTCAAGGACATTGCCTTTGGCCGATACGGACCTTATTGGAGACAATTGCGTAAGCTTTGCACTCTCGAATTGCTCAGCGCAAAACGAGTGGCATCCTTCAGGTCGATCCGCGAGGAGGAGGTGGGGAATCTGCTGGCCAAGGTGTCGGCTACCGGAGGGTTGCCCTTCAACTTTAGCAAGATCCTCTTCTCGCTTACCTACAGCATCGTAGCAAGAGCTTCCTTTGGTAAGAAATGCCAAGACCAGGATGATTTCATACCAGTTGTCGAGGAGATTTCAGCTGTGACCGGAGGATTCAATGTTTCTGATTTCTTCCCTTCCATCAAGTTCCTCCACTGGCTCACCGGGATGAAGCCTCGTCTCCTGAGACTCAGCCGAGAAGCCGACAGGCTGCTCGAAAGCATCATTGCAGACCATAAGATCAAAAATCAGAATAAAAAATCCACACCAGAGGGAAAAGATGATGACCTTGTTGATGTTCTTTTGAGGCTTCAGGAAAGTAACAGTCTCGACCTTAAATTGACCAACGACCATGTCAAGGCAGTCATCTTGGTGAGTAAATAAACTAGTTAAATTAATTTAGACTACAATTTTTCCATATATATAACCTGATGATGGTAATTAGCTCGAGTTATGGATAAATAATACATATTTTGTTTGTTGGGTGTGATTTCAGGACATGTTTATTGCTGGGAGCGAAACATCATCAACATTGGTTGAATGGATAATGTTTGAAATGCTGAAAAATCCTGAAGTGATGGAAAAGGCAAAGGCAGAGGTAAGGAAGGTGTTCGAGGGTAAAGGGGACGTGGATGAAGTTGGTCTTAACGACGTAACATACCTGAAGCATGTCATCAGAGAGACACTGAGGCTGCACCCTCCTGCTCCTCTGTTGGTCACGAGAGAATGTGTGGAGACAGTTGAGATACTGGGATACCAGATACCCGCCAAATCCAAGATGGTTGTGAATGGTTGGGCCATTGGAAGAGATCCCAATTATTGGACGGATGCAGAGAAATTCTATCCTGACAGGTTCATAGATAATGTGGTGGATTTCAAGGGCACTAACTTCGAGTTCATCCCGTTTGGTGCGGGTAGGAGAATGTGTCCTGGCATTGCATTTGGGTGGGCTAACGTCGAGTTCCCCCTTGCTCAACTTCTGTTCCACTTTGATTGGAAGCTCGCCCATGGAATCACTGCTCAAACTCTGGACACCACCGAGACCATTGGTGGCACTGTCAGGATTAAAAACAACCTCCAATTGATTGCCACCCCTTACCAGAATAGTAACCGCCTTAATTAGACTGGTTTTAATTGGGCTGGAAGAATGGGATGAATTAATGTTGCTTTCATTTTGGATATGCTAAAGGCAGTGTCTTTTTTTTTAAAAAAAAAAAGTAAAAAAAAATTATGAAAAGCTAAATGCGGAATATGTACTTATGATAGTAGGCAAATCTTTTATGACCCAGGGGAAAATAAGATCTGACAGCGGAAGATGTTGCCAAGTTATGAAATTTTTAGTTACTTCTTTGTTGTACTCGAGGTTTGGATAGCTTTTTTAAAATTTTTTTCCTTTTAAGATCTTTATTTCTCTCCAAACTGCCATTATATATATTCTTTTTTGGGTACAACGGAGAGATTATATATTAGTCTAAACAAATAACAACATTAGCGCAAATGAGCAACTCCTACTACAATCTTATGATGAGATTCACTTTGTCCATTCCTATAATGTTATCCCACTATTTTTAATTTTGTTCTAGTTGTGTAGGAATTTACATATTATGTTTTTTCTTTCCCTTTTGAAAGTTACCGGTTAACATGCCACGCATTATACCCCTAGTAGTAGCATGAAATATCATTATAGATTTATTTTTTTTTTGAGAAAAGGAGTATTTTTCATTCATATAAACAGATCTAAAGATCTGAAATTACATAGCAGAAGATCATGTAACAGCCCGGGTAAAAATTTAGACTTTTACCGGGACTGTAAAAGTCGTTATACAGTGATTTACCTTTGAATTTAATCTTGGGTAATTAATTCAAGGTAAATCGGGCATCGTTTTTCGAAACCGAAGTTTTTCCCGCGCTCGGGATTTTTCTGAGGATTTTACGGACCAAAGTTGGTATTTTTCGGGTCCCGAAATCCATAGAAAAATCACACTAGAAATATAACTAAGGGGGTATCAGTTATTTTCTGGTCCGGTCTGGATACAGCCCTGCATAATTGAGCCGCCTCAATTAAGTAGGAGGCGCTTTTCTCCTGTGAAGCATGTGATCTCCTGTGAACCCGTGATGCTCACCTGTGTTCTTTTTCTTTTTTGCCTTTTCACCCTATAACCCAGCTCTTCTTCCTTTTGCCAGCAACCAGCCTCTCACGCCTTGATCTTTCTCCTTCCAGCAAAAACCCAAGACACAAACTAGTAAAAAAAAATGTAACACAACCCGTTCCATCCCCTTCCTTCCTCCTCTCTTTTCTCCTTCTCCTACCCGCGCCCGAGCCACCACCGCGCCGACCACACCTCCACCACAACACCACCACCTCTCCCTTCCCTTTCGCGCCACCCTTTCTCCTCTCCTTCCCCTTTCCTCTGCTCCTTGCCAACGTGCCCCCGGGGGGCAAGAGGCAGGCCACCCAAGTTGTTCGCCACCACCGTCGACCCCCACAACCACCTGCTGCCGCCCTCGCCACGACCGCTACCACCACACGCCGCCATCCACGTCTCGCCTCGTCGCCGTCACCTGGAGATCGACCCGACGAAGCCGCCCGGACCCGTCCCTCCTCCTGCCGCAATGTCGCACCGCCCCTGCTCGACCGCCACCCTCGCCTCCGTCGCCCTCCCGCCTGCACGCCGACCGTCGCCGTGCCGCTGCCGTCGTGCTCAGCGAGGTGAGCAGACCCGGATGGGTTGATAGACGGGTCGGGTTAGCCCGTTTCCATGGGCGGGTCGCGCCTGGCCTGGTTGCTGGGCTGCTAGGCTGTGTGCTGGGCCTGCTGCGCGGGCCTGTCCTTGGGCTTCTGCTTGGGCCTGAGTTGGCCTGTGCAGTGGGTTGAGCCAGCACTGTTCGGGCCCAGTCTGTTTAAAAAAAAAGATAATAATAAAAACTTATATATATATATATTTAAAATTTGGAAAAATGGTATATGGAATATATATATATTTTCTGAGAAATATAAATACATAGTAATTATGTAAATATAAACAAAGTAATTATCAAGTTATATTATTTTCAAGAAATTAAGGTAATTAAAGTATGAATTATATCCTTTGCAGAATTACTATATAGTAATTATTTTAGAAAAGTACACATATACTATATATATTTTGGGAGTATAAGCATACGTTATATTTTCAGGAAAATATGTTATAGTAATTATATTTTTGGAGAAGTATAATTATTTTACATAAATAATTTTGAAAATATAAATATAAATACATATCTTTCCAGAAAAATTATTTTATGATAATTATATTTTTAGAAAATGATAAATATCTTCATAAAAATATTTTGAAAAGAGTTTGTAACGACCCGGGTAAACTTTTCGTGATTTTTACCAAGCTGTTTTGACTTTTACGGTGGTTAATAAAATTTTATCGCGGCTAATTAAATATTTTACCAATCCGAGTCAATTTTCATTATTTTTATTATTATTTTCACTACTCTCAAAATTATCACTGTTCTTATTATTATTATCGCTACCATTATTTTTATTATTTTTCTAACAAACATTAATAGTGATATTATTATTATTTCGATATGGTATTTTTGCTGCATAATTTACTAATTATAATTTAAAAAGAAATTTAAACGTCGCAATTCGATGAATTCCATCGGACCGAGTTTTACCGAGGGTTTTTCCGGGAGCAACCGAGCCTCGTTTCGATCACCGAGGATAGGTGACGCTCGGGAGTATCTTTTTAACTAACCGAGCCTCGGAATTTAATTCCGAGGGTTACTCTGGATTTCCGAGCCTCCTTTACAACTAACCGAGCCCCGGTTTTCAATTTCGAGACTTGGACGACGTTCAGGGGTATTTATCGGATTTTCCGAGCCCAAGTTGTATTTTCGGACTCGGGACGGAAATCCGGTTCGGCCAATCGTGGCTTGCCACGTGGCCACTTTTCTTTTCTTTTCTTTCCCTTCCTTTCTTTTCTCCTTTCTTTTCTTTTCTTCTCCATTTTTTTCCTTCAGCCGCCGGCCCTCCCCTCTTTCTTTCCCGTGACTTGCTGTCCCCTTCCCTTGTCTTCATCTTCTCTTCTCTTCTTTATTTTCTCTTCCCCTTCACCGTTTCCTCCACACCTCCACTGCCAAACCCATCTTCTCCTCTGCCTCCTCCACACACACGCCTCCTCCATAATTTCTTTCTCTCCCCTTTGCCTCTGGTTTATGCCCTCTAGTCACCATCTCTTCCTCCTCCTTCCTTCAATCCGCCGCGGCCAGCCCCTCTCTGCACCTCCTCTGCCTCGCGTGCCACCAGCAACCGCCGAGCGACGATCTCTGCCCCAGCAATCAAAAGACACCAGCCTTCTTTTTCCCTCCGCTGCTGCAACCGGACAAGGCCGCCGTGATTGTCGCTCTGAACTCTTCCCTCCTCAAAACAGCCGCCGCTGGAATAGAGCGCCGCCGTCCCATCTGTTCACTTTCACCCCCGTTGCGACCGTTGCCGTCCCCGTGGCTGTGTGTGTAGGGCGCGACACTGATTCTTTTCCTCTTCCTGACTTTCCTTTCTTTTCTTAATTCGTTCTCTGCCAGTTTCTAATCTGGTCTTGGTTGTTTTGTGCTTTTGGTGTGGTTCTGTCCGATTGTAACCGGGTGTGGATTTTGGGCATTGCTCTGTCGGTTGTCTGGGTTGGTGGATGGTTGGCCGTGTGCTGCTGTGGGCATGGTGTTGGTTGTTGGTTGCTCAATTCGGTGCGTGCTGCTGTGACGGTGGGTGCGAATCGTTTGGGTTAATTGTTATGACGTTGACGATGGTGGGTCGGGATGCTTTGGCCGGAATTGACGCTGTGTGTGGTGCTACTGCGTGTTTTGGATGAGTAGTGAACAGTAACAAAGACATTGGTTGGGTTGAAGACTTCTGTGAACAGTAACTGAGAAGTGGAGTTTTTGGACTGCCGTGAACAGTACCGGCCGGAATCCGGCGAGTTTCCAGCAGCCTCGGAAATTTTCCGGCGAGCCCGAAAACTGAACTTTGGGTAAACCCGAGCCTTGGACCCTTCAGGCATCATTATCGGACCACGAACAATATTAATGGACTCGGACCTTAAACGATTAATTAACTTAATTAATAATAATCAAAGGTTTTATTTTATACAATTTAATTTATGCCTTATTTATTTTAATTATGCTTTTATTTTATTATGCTTTAATTCAATTTTATGCACTTATTATTATATGCCTTTTTTTAATTTTTCGATTGGGCTACTAAGAAGGCCCATAGCATTTTAATTTCCGGTTTAATTCTATATACGTTTATCTAGGCTCGCAAAGGCCCATTGAATTTATTTTTCGGTTTTATTGGGCTAATTATAATAAAAGGCCCATATTGTTTAATTTAATTAAGTCTTTTATTTAATTAGTTCGAAGTTATTTTTATTATTTTCTCCGATGGACTAAACGCAAGTGAAGGTCTCCTAGGCTTAATTTCTCAATTATGTTATTACGTATCTAATACGTTTAACTACCGTTCCTCTGGGCTAAATAATAATAGGCCCATTCTTATTATATTTACCAATTCTTATAAATCATTTTTGGCTAGATATATATATATATATATGAATATATTTCTATAATGGTTTTCATTCTTTTGAGCCACAATAATATTACTCCCTTTCTTTATAATTTTACCAATTTTATATATGGTAATCCATACAAAATTATTCTAAGACTTAACTATATTTTATTGAAAATATTTTGGTTAACGTAATAACGGTAATATTATTTTGAAATATTGCTTATCTAAGACATTATTTTACTAAAGAATATATTATCTTTGACCACTAATTTAATGATCACTTTAAGCTACATTAATTTATACTCTACTTAAATTTATCGATTTTATATATATATAATTATAAATATTTACTACATTATTTTATACAGTATCGCGACTATATTGATTTCCTACCGATAATGATATTTTCTATTTAACGGTTTTACTAACCGGTATATTATTTATATGCCATTTTTATATATTTGCTGTTTTATAATCTTTTATTAAATGAATACGTAGTTATTGCTATTTTATTGACTATAGGTACTTTATGGAATATCATATACTTCATAATACGATTTCTTATATATGATTTAAACAACGTATTTATATGTATGTATTTTCTTATCATAAGCGACCTAAGGGCCGGGATATCGGCTTGGGCGCTCGGTTTCGATTTTTGACTTAAACAAGTACACTTAATATAACCGTTGGATCAAATTAATTGCCACCAAGTCGGATGAACTGTTTGGTAATAAGATAATTATGGAGATACTAAAATGAACAGATAAGCCGTCTAAATACAATTAAACCGGTATCATGCATAATCATTTTTGTTGTGCATTATAAGTAATTATTGTGTTCCTATATATATACATATAGGGTATCGAGGTTTGACCGGATAGCAGTTTCAGAGACACATCAGGTGAGGATGGATAACCCTTGATATGTGCCCGTAATGCTGTGTGTGTATTTTTGTTATTTGATTGAACTGCTGGTATGATTATTGACTGTTACTTGAATGCTATGGAATTGTTGAAGCTGTTGTGGAATTGTGTTAGACTTGTGTACATTGTGTTGGAAATATTGTTGAACTGTTATTTGTGATTATTTGACGTTGTGAGTCTGTTGTTGATTGGTCTGTGGAATAATCTGAAATAATGGAAAGTTGGATAATTGAGGATAGGGTAATGAACTGGATTAAATTTGAGATGATGATATAATTGTCACGTGGAAAGTAGTGGTACGACTAGATGGTTAGAGACTAGTTCTGTGGTGTCGTGGCCGGTTTGGTTTGGTTATTGGGGATGTTGATCCCGGATGAGATTGATATTGGGATGTTGATCCCGGATGAGATTGTTATTGGGATGTTGATCCCGGATGTTGTTATTGGGATGTTGATCCCGGTTTGTGCTTGGCCTGGCATCCGGAATTAGTTAATAACCAGGTACGACCCTAGCTTGTCCAGTGACGGGGCCTGGAAGATAAAATTTGTAATAATAATAAACATTCTTTTGGTCTTGGCTCAGTATGTTGTAGTAGGATTCTTCTGTTGTGTTGCTTGTGTTTACTTCGAAAGTATTGTGGTTGACTACATATCTCTGTTTATCCTTCGTCGGTGAGCACTTCGGACTCACCCCTCGCCTGTGGGGTTTCATTCCGTAGGATGAGTTGTTTGAAGTGCAGGAACGTACGAGGCAAGCTGCGGCGCACCCCTCGGGTAGGACTCGGATCCATTAGTAGCATTGGGCTTTGCATATTTTGACATTGAGTTATAAATGCTTCCGCTGTGCTGTTGTTATTGAGATTCCCGAAGTCGGGTGTTATGCTATTGTTGTTGGGCCGTTGGGCCGATTTTCTGTTGTATTACATTGTTTGTGCCACGTTTCGGCACTGTTGTTGGTAATCACTGTATGTCGGGTAAATTTAGGTCGGGGTGTTTCAGAGTTTTACTAAAATATTAAATACTGAAGTGATATTCGAATATACATACGATATACTATTTTCGGAAAAGGATTTAAAAACGATTAAAAATAATTTTATGAAATATAACTGGGACGCATAACCGAGGGGGATGATGTTTAATTTACAGTTTCTAGCATGTCATGGCATACCAAATATGTGCATCTTATGTGTGCATTTGTTATTTGTTATATAGGAGCTGGCATCGAGCAGTTCCTATGGAACCAGCTTGGGACCGGCTGATGTTTTCAAAGTTGAGTAATCGGCTAAGGTGAGGATGGATTTCCTTTGATATGTGCCTATATTACTCGGTTGCTGTGTTTGATGATTGTTGCACTGTTGATTGTTGCATTTGCTGTAGTTTGATTCGGGATGTTTATCACAGTACCTTGATTGATTTTGGGTTGTTTATCCCCATGATTTGATTTTGGGATGTTTATCCCCGTGCATTGAGTTTTGGGATGTTTATCCCCGCGCATTGAGTTTTGGGATGTTTATCCCTGTGTCTTTTTGGTATAAAGAATAATGGATTAAATAATAAAATGTGAAAAGGATGTCGATCCTCGGTTTTGGATTGGGATGTCTGTCCCGGTGTTTTGGTTAGGGATGTTGATCCCTGAGATTTGGTTTTTGGATGATGATGATATAATTGTCACGTGGTAAGTAGAGGTACGACCGGATGGTTTGAGACTGTTTTGTGGTGGCCATGATCTGGGTTACTTGTGATGGGCATGTTGATGCCGGTTTGATTGGGATGTTGATCCCTTAGATTTATTATTGGTATGTTGATCCCGGGTTCTTTTTGATCTGGCACCAGGAACAGGTTGATAACCTGGTATGACCCTAGCTTATCCGTGACGGGGCCTGGAAAGATAAAATGGGAAATTGGATTTTTGATTAAATCTTTTTGGTCTTAGACCAGTTTTGGGTCGAGTCTTTTGGATTGGTATATTTTGGCTGTTATGCCTGTTTTCGACCTTGAGTATTTTATAGTGTTGCATATTGATTGTCTATCTATGGTTGGTGAGCACTTCGGACTCGCCCCTCACCTGCGGGCTTTCATCCCGTAGGTTGAGTTATTTGTGGTTCAGGTATGATGCATTCCAGACAGGCTGCGGCGTTATCCCTCGGACAGGACTCGGATCCATTAGTTTGCATCAGGTTTTGCATATGATGATATTGAGATTAAGTGCTTCCGCTGTGCTATATTTTGGGGCCTCGGGCTCGGGTGACGTGTTTTTGATATTGGGCCGATGGGCCGGATTTATGTGTCGATGTCCCCGAGATCGGGTGACGTGTATTTGATGTTGGGCCGTTATTTCTGATATTTACCTTGTTTGTGCCACATGTCGGCACTGTTGTTCGGTAATTGCTATTTGTCGGGTAATTGTTGGTCGGGGTGTCTCATTTTGGTAGCAGAGCGGGCGGTAGGTCCTTGGGTGATTGTTTGCTTATCGCTGTGCATAACTCGCTCCATATGTTTATTATTTTGCATTTATGTCATTTAGTTAGTACATGATGGATCCAATCGAGGGACGCCAGCTTGCCACAGAACATTCATATAAGAGGTAAATGATGTCATAAAAATGCAGAAACGTAAATATTATTATTACTAATATTAATATTATATTATCATTATTATTTTAAATATGCACCTTCTTGGTACAACGTTGACCCTGAAGCTATTAGGGTCATTGTTAATGTTGACCCTGATGCTATCGTTCCACGAGAACCACATACCGCCCGTGTTGTTCTGGCCAGGAAGCTCGAACCGGTTTGATGGTAGGAACCGAAGCGGGATGACACCGTGATTGTCTTCAGACTGCCACTGGGTCTCTGTGAGCAGAACCATGTTGGGCTTGTACTGGTTCTTCAGATCCCTTAGGGTACGCGAAAACTCTTGGGAATGCCTAGCGATTCCTCTGCAGTTCCACACCAGTAGTCGGGCCTTCGGCCAAGTTGGTGGTAACCGTGATACTCTACGCATGCTCTGGGCAGTCATCGAGAGCTGGTAGTAGGTGCCTTGGTCCAGGAATTGGCAAGTGGGCTCTAGGTTGAATTCCTGAAGTCTTTCAGAAATGAAAAACATGACGGAATTGGCCGAGCCGTAGAAGGAGGTCCTCAGGGTGCTTTTGTCCTCTAGGAAGAACGTCCCTTCCATGGGAGTGACGAAGAACCTGGAGGAGTAGAGTTTGTCGACGAAGACAAGACGAGGCATCCTGCCGAGCTCGCTCGGTAGTTCCTCTGGACGTTTATTGATCAGGCTGTAGGCCAATCGATTCCTTCTTCTGAGGGAGGCACCCTCGACGAAGAAGACGGATGATGGAGCAGGCATGTTGTCTTTGCTTGAACGTTTTGTTTTCTTTTCGATGCTTTGTGGTTTTTGCTTACCGTTGTTTTGTTTTTTTATAGAAAAATATTTACCTATTTTTCAAAGAATAGACCCCACCTGTTCCCGAAAAAAGAAAGGTAAAGAAAAAAAAAAGAAAGAAGAGAGAGAAAAAAAAAAGAAAAAGAGAGGAAAGAAAAAAAAAAAGAAGAAGGAAATAGAAAAGAAAAGAAGGAAAAAAAATAAAGTAAAAGAAAAGAAAAGGAAAGAGGGAGAGAAAAAAAAAGAGGAACGAAATAGTAAAGAAAAAGAGAAAAAAAAAGAAGAAGTAAAAAAAAGAGAAAAAAAGAAGAAAAGGAGAAAAAGAAAAAAATAAAAAAAAAGAAAAAGAAAAAGAAAAAAAAGAAGAAAGAAGGAAGAAAGAAAGAATATAAAGAGAGAGAGAGAGAGAAAATATATTTTCGGGGATAGGAAAAGTAGATTCTTTTCTCAAAACTCCAAACCTTTACGATTTTCAAGATTTTGCTTTTTGAAATTTTTGCCATGGTTCGAAATTTTGCTTCGTCACTTTATATGGTTTTCGGGCTATAAACATAAGTGTTTTTTAGCTCGTTTTCATCTTACATTTTTCTACCACGGTTGTTTTGGCTCATCTTTTTATGGTCTTTCCTGCTTCTTTTATCACATGCATCTGTGACCGTTGTGGCTAGATTGATGGGACCATACCTCGAGTAGAGTGCATGTGCGACAAGGTTACACCTGTTTGGACATTATGGAGGGATACGATGTCTGGAAGACGTTTTTGGCTTGTGGACAGGTGGATATCGTTTCTTTCGAGGGACACAGGACGTTCTCGTGATCATCGCCTTGCGAGTTAACGGACGTCTTTTCACAAGGAGAATCGATATCCCCGTCGGCTATACGAGATGTTTTTCTTGGGTTCGAGGACGTGTACGATCGATCTAGAGCGTTGAACATGAAAACGAGTTTTGTTTTGTTTTTAAATTTCTTTATGTTGGTTTTACTTCCTTTTGTTGGTTCTGTTTTTAATATCTTTATATTTGATTTTATTTTCCTTCTTGATGGTTTTGTTTTACTTTAAAATATTTTGCTTTTCTGTTGAACATGAGTTTTCATATCTTAACAAGAGATTTGTTTTAAAGAAAAGTTGTTTTATTTTATTTTATTTTTTCTTAAAATTTTACAATACAGAGAAGAAGTACTCTATTGAGTTACATGCTTCTTAAGGTCTTTTACAAGCTTTTGGATGTTTTTCATGTGGCGAAAAAGTTCTGCACACGCCAGTTCGATCTGCATCACCGTCGAGTTGACCTTTTTCAGTGAAGTGTTCAGTTGCGACAGTGTCTGAAGTGGAGTATCGCTGGGAGCAGTTGCCTTGCCCTTCCTATCCTCAGCTTTCTTGTTGGCATGCTTCTCTCGCCGTCTTGGGGAGACCACCATATCTTCCTTCAGACTGATGATGTTGGTCTTGAACCGCTTCTTGGGAGGTTCTACATCGGAGTTTGTCGGGAAAGCAGTACCACCGATGTAGCTATTATCCTTTGAGTCAGAGGTGGTTCTTGTTCTCAGTGGAAAGTCCATGGCTATGTGTGAGTTTGCCAGTCATGAGGTTCGGTTTTTATAGAGGATGAGATGTCGCATAAGGGTATAAGCGACATATCGTGTTGAGTTTGGACAGCTGGCAGAGTGTGCCAGAAGCTTATCGTGGTAGGACCCACGGATAAGACGGAATTTCGAGGACGAAATTCTTTTTAAGGTGGGTAGAATGTAACAGCCCGGGTAAAAATTTGGATTTTTACCGGGACTGTAAAAGTCGTTATACAGTGATTTACCTTTGAATTTAATCTTGGGTAATTAATTCAAGGTAAATCGGGCATTATTTTTCGAAATCGAGGTTTTTCCCGCGCTCGGGATTTTTCCAAGGATTTTACTGACCAAAGTTGGTATTTTTCGGGTCCCGAAATCAACAGAAAAATCACACCAGAAATATAACTAAGGGGGTATCAGTTATTTTCTGGTCTGGTCTGGACACGGCCCTGCACAATTGAGCCGCCTCAATTAAGCAGGAGGCGCTTTTCTCCTGTGAACCATGTGATCTCCTGTGAACCCGTGATGCTCACCTGTGTTCTTTTTCTTTTTTGCCTTTTCCCCTATAACCCAGCTCTTCTTCCTTTTGCCAGCAACCAGCCTCTCACGCCTTGATCTTTCTCCTTCCAGCAAAAACCCAAGACACAAACCAGTAAAAAAAAAAAGTATAACACAACCCGTTCCATCCCCTTCCTTCCTCTTCTCTTTTCTCCTTCTCCTACCCGCGACCCATGCCCGAGCCACCACCGCGCCGACCACACCTCCACCACAACACCGCCACCTCTCCCTTCCCTTTCGCGCCACCCTTTCTCCTCTCCTTCCCCTTTCCTCTGCTCCTTGCCGACGTCGCTCCCGAGAGGCAAGAGGCAGGCCACCCAAGTTGTTCGCCGCCACCGTCGACCCCCACAACCACCTGCTGCCGCCCTCGCCACGTCCGCTCTCACCACACGCCGCCTTCCATGTCTCGCCTCATCACCGTCACCTGGAGATCGACCCGACGAAGCCGCCCGGACCCGTCCCTCCTCCTGCCGCAGTGTCGCACCGCCCCTGCTCGACCGCCACCCTCGCCTCCGTCGCCATCCCGCCTGCACGCCGACCGTCGCCTCACGTTGCCGTGCCGCTACCGTCGTGCTCAGCGAGGTGAGCAGACCCGGATGGGTTGACAGACGGGTCGGGTTAGCCCGTTTCCATGGGCGGGTCGGGCCTAGCCTGGTTGCTGGGCTGCTAGGCTGTGTGCTGGGCCTGCTGCGCGGGCCTGTCCTTGGGCTCCTGCTTGGGCCTGAGTTGGCCTGTGCAGTGGGTTGGGCCAGCACTGTTCGGGCCCAGTCCGTTTAAAAAAAAAGATAATAATAAAAACTTGTATATATATTTAAAATTTGGAAAAAAGGTATATGGAATATATATATATTTTCTGAGAAATATAAATACATAGTAATTTTGTAAATATAAACAAAGTAATTATCAAGTTATATTATTTTCAAGAAACTAAGGTAATTAAAGTATGAATTATATCCTTTGCAAAATTACTATATAGTAATTATTTTAGAAAAGTACACATATACTATAAATATTTTGGGAATATAAGCATACGTTATATTTTCAGGAAAATATGTTATAGTAATTATATTTTTTGGAGAAGTATAATTATTTTACATAAATAATTTTGAAAATATAAATATAAATACATATCTTTCCAGAAAAATTATTTTATGATAATTATATTTTTGGAAAATGATAATATCTTCATAAAAATAATTTGAAAAAAGTTTTACTAAAGTGTTAAATACCGAAGTGATATTCGGATATACGAACGATATACTATTTTCGGAAAAGGATTTAAAAGCGATTAAAGATAATTTTATGAAATATAACCGGGACGCATAACCGAGGGGGATGATGTTTAATTTACAGTTTCTAGCATGTCGTGGCATACCAAATATGTGCATCTTATGTGTGCATTTGTTATTTGTTATATAGGAGCTGGCATCGAGCAGTTCCTGTGGAACCAGCTTGGGACCGGTTGATGTTTTCAGAGTTGAGTAATCGGCTAAGGTGAGGAAGGATTTCCTTTAATATGTGCCTATATTACTCGGTTGTTGTGTTTGATGATTGTTGCACTGTTGATTGTTGCATTTGCTGTAGTTTGATTCGGGATGTTTATCACAGTACCTTGATTGATTTTGGGTTGTTTATCCCCATGATTTGATTTTGGGATGTTTATCCCCGTGCATTGAGTTTTGGGATGTTTATCCCTGTGTCTTTTTGGTATAAAGAATAATGGATTAAATAATAAAATGTGAAAAGGATGTCGATCCTCGGTTTTGGATTGGGATGTCTGTCCCGGTGTTTTGGTTAGGGATGTTGATCCCTGAGATTTGGTTTTTGGATGATGATGATATAATTGTCACGTGGTAAGTAGAGGTACGACCGGATGGTTTGAGACTGTTTTGTGGTGGCCATGATCTGGATTACTTGTGATGGGCATGTTGATGCCGGTTTGATTGGGATGTTGATCCCTTAGATTTATTATTGGGATGTTGATCCCGGGTTCTTTTTGATCTGGCACCAGGAACAGGTTGATAACCTAGTATGACCCTAGCTTATCCGTGACGGGGCCCAGAAAGATAAAATGGGAAATTGGATTTTTGATTAAATCTTTTTGGTCTTAGACCAGTTTTGGGTCGAGTCTTTTGGATTGGTATATTTTGGCTGTTATGCCTGTTTTCGACCTTAAGTATTTTATAGTGTTGCATATTGATTGTCTATCTATGGTTGGTGAGCACTTCGGACTCACCCCTCACCTGCGGACTTTCATTCCGTAGGTTGAGTTATTTGTGGTTCAGGTATGATGCATTCCAGACAGGCTGCAGCGTTATCCCTCGGACAGGACTCGGATCCATTAGTTTGCATCAGGTTTTGCATATGATGATATTGAGATTAAATGCTTCCGCTGTGCTATATTTTAGGGCCCCGGGCTCGGGTGACGTGTTTTGATATTGGGCCGATGGGCCGGATTTATGTGTCGATGTCCCCGGGATCGGGTGACGTGTATTTGATGTTGGGCCGTTATTTCTGATATTTACATTATTTGTGCCACGTGTCGGCACTATTGTTCGGTAATTGCTATTTGTCGGGTAATTGTTGGTCGGGGTGTCTCAGATCTAATATAGCAAAAGCATAAGAAAAATCCAATAAAAGAATTCTTCTTAACCTACCACATAAAAATTCACAACGTGATTTATCTCCTTCAGTAGAGGATTTACAAAGGCACACTACTCGCGACCCTATACTTGCGAGCATCTGATCCAGATCTAGTATAGTTTGTGCAGCAACCACCATGCCAACAGGTAAATTTGAGACATACCTGTGGTGGAAAATATCCCTTTGTTGGTAAATTTCTGTTGCAGATAGAGAATCGTTCTTCAAATTGAATCTTCCTCCATGAACTTTGGCTCCCATAGTCTTATTTGAAACACCAAAAAAGGTGAGAAAACTCCAGAAGGAGAGAAACCAACTCACAAAAAGTGAGACAAAACCCACAAAAAGTGGGAGTAAACTAACGAAACTAAAAACAAAAACAAAAACAAGCTAGTTGAAAGAAATTTTGGTGGGGGCTCACCGCCGGAAGAAAGTCGGCAGCCCCAAGTTGTAGAACTAGGGGTTTTTTTTCTAAGAGAAGGAGAGAAAAGAGAAAACCCTAAAAAAAATTAACAATCTTGATTTTATCATTATAGATTTTAGATATAAGGGATCGAAGGAATTTTGGACTAGAATTAGTATTTTTTTTTTTAAAAGAAAAGTTTATGTTGGGGGAGGCTCCGCACTCAAGGACCATGGTAAACTAGTGGGCTCAACGGCAATTTACAATGCACCTGAAAGTATTTCCCAAGTATTACCATCGGGCCTAATTTAGAAATATGCACGAAGTGAATGAGTAGATGACATTCAGCAATGTTGATGGGCCAAATCGTGACAACAATTTTGTAAGCCTAGGTGAAGCAATTGTTATTGTTCAGGAGGGAGAGGTAAAATGGTCGAGGAGATAGAAAGGCAGTCAGGACGCCGAAGTGAAAAATGTTGGTAGGCCGTAAATCAGTGGGCCAAACCGAGGTGAAAAAGTTTTCACAGGCGATATAAAGAAGCTATAAAAGTTGCTAAAAATGTCTTTTGGCTAAATTTCAATTTACACACTTTAATTTTATTTTAAAATCATTTTTACAACTTAACATTGAACAAATTTGGAATTTATCTTTCTAAAAGTATCAAATCACCATCTACTCTGTCTTATTTGTATTGGTAAATGACTTTTTTTTTTCCCTAAACTCTGTTTACTTCATTAATATTCTCCACTTTCACTGAATTTCAATTTTTGTCTCCCTAAATTTTGTGGAGATTGAGTGATGTTTTCTTCTTTCAAAAAATTACTGCTGATTCCCTTAAAATTTGAAACTAATGGGTGTGGCACTCAGTATTTCAAATTTCCAACACTCTACGCACAGGGACAACAGTCAACCACTTCGACTAGCATCTCAAGTGGATGGCTTGGTAAGCAACAAGCTATAAATATCAACCTACTAAATTAACATAAGGTTAATGGTATATTCTGGCAAAAAAAGGATGGTATATTTCTTATCTGTATTATTTCAAATTTGTTAATTGTATATCTTGATATTTTCTTCTCGTCAATTATATATTCGTATTTTGTGACTTTGTCTCAATTATATATCTCGGGCAACATATTGATGTCGTGGTGTGCTGTCTGTCAATGGTGGGTGGTGATTTACTCCCTGAGTTTTTAAATTAATTATAAAAGTTCTTTATTAATATAAAATCTAGTCCATATATTATTTATTATTTTTTCAATTTAACCCTTAGTGTTTTATATAACTATTATTTACGCAATACTTGATTCAAAAATTATATTTAATATATATTAATATTTTATCAAAATAATAAGTATATAATTATCTATTTATAATAGACTTTGCAATACATAACTAGTCATATTTATAAGTTAATGGGTATATATTATCTAATGATAAAAATTATTCAATTATAGTACTTAACTGTAATTACAAATCACAAAAATTTTTACTAAGTGATTTCAAATTTTAAAAACAAGTTTTATTTTATTAATTTTAATGATTTAGTAATATATTTTTTATATTTAAAAAATAACGCAAAAGTTGGGTCCCATTTTCCATGTATCATCATAGCTTGGCAACAATTTTTTAAGATTGAATTCAGGCCTCAACAACTAGTAATACTTGCAAAGTTAGAAATCATTTTAAAGTAAAAAAATAATAATTACATTTACTGTTAAATTATATATGAACATAAATTTGATGTAATTAAGTAGAGAAAATAATAATAACTTATTACTTTGTTTTTTTAATATTATTCTATGTGCAATTTATAAGAATTAGAATTAATTTTGTGCAAGTAATATTTATAACATCAAATATTACACAAATAATAATTACATATAAGATTACTAATTTAAATAAAAATATGATCATTCTAAAAATAGAATTTGATTGAATATAATCAAACTTTTGAAGACTTAGATGTATAGTTGTAAAGAATATATATGATTAAATTTAAAATTGAAGGGCGGCAAAATATCATCCACCATTGACAAGCAGCATGCCCATCAAATTACATGTATATATTTGATTAAAAAAAAAAAGACAGAATATACAACGAATTCGAAATAGTATAGGTATGAAATATATCGTGAACCCGAGTTTTATTCATGAAGTTATCGTTCGCATTGAGCCCAAGCAAGTGATACATTAGGGGTAAAACAAGTTATCAGCTGACACAACAGGAAAAGGAATTTGTGTTAATTTGGGAGTAATCCCATCAGCAGATGAGGAAGGTAACTAAGCTCAGGAAGACAGGAACGAAATCCAAGTACTCTTAAATGGTATCTAGAGCTTAATTATTTTGGCGCGGGACAATCAAAAGTTTATCCAAGGTACTCTTGAGTGGTGAATGGTATCCAAGGTACTCTTGAATAGTGCCGCTGTGTGAGTGTTTCAAATTAAATAATAAAAGTTTATTATTGTGAGTGATTTTATATATTCTACAATGTCTCTAGTCCAACAATTAGGATCTCTTCCAAGTGCCCCAAGCATTGACATTGACATTGTATTTGGGTGGTATGTGTATCCCATAAGTTCACATGGGTCGTCATTTTCTGGAAGTAGCATAGTTTAATTCTTTGATCACCAATCTCGTAGTCCAATTCATGGATGACTGCTTCTTTCGGTAGCCCTTTTTTCTTTATCAGACACTCTCCTCACCTCTTCTTGTGCCTTTCTCATTATTCTCAGACATTCTATCAGCTCTGACATTACCCACACTACTATTGTTGATTGGAAATCTATATTTACATGCACTCCCCAACTAATAATCACACACAATTTTAGAGGAAGTCTATATTTACACTCCTCAACTAATAATCGCACTCAATTTAGAGGAAGTCTATCTCCAATCTAGATTTGTTTGATTGTCAAAAGTGCGGATATTAATAAGGAGAGTGTAAATATGAGCTTCCAACCTTAGATTGTTTATTCACCAAATCACAAATTAACCATACTTTTTGAAATTTAACCTTTTTCAAACAATTAATGATCAAACACCCCGACCCAAATTTACCCTACATACAGTATTTACCGAACAACAGTGCCGACACGTGGCACAAACAGTAAATACATCAAGAAATCCAGCCCAACGGCCCATTGTCAATATCATAACACCCAACTTCGGGAATCTCAATAACAACATTAGCACATCGGAAGCATTTATAATCTTATAAACAACATATGCAAAACTCCAAATGCGCATTAATAGATTCGAGTCCTGCCCGAGGGTACACAACAGCCTGCCCCGTACGTTCCTGTACCACAAACAACTCTTCCTACGGGATGAAACCCCGCAAGTGAGGGGTGAGTCCGAAGTGCTCACCGACGAAGGATAAACAGTAATATGCAGGCAAACACAATACTTTCGAAGTAAAATTCCAGCAAAAGACATAACAGAGAAACAACCAGAAAATAACTGAGCCAAGACCAAAAGAATATTTATTATTACCAATTTTATCTTTCGGGGCCCTGTCACTGGACAAGCTAGGGTCGTACCTGGTTATTAACATGTTCCGGGTGCTAGATCAATCCAAGAGAACCCAGGGATCGACATCCCAAAAATATAGATCTCAGGGATAGACATCCCAAAAATATAATCACGGGATAGACATCCCAAGCATAGACATGCTTATCACAAGTAACCCAGATCATAGCCATCACAAAACAGACTCTAACCGTCTAGTCGTACCACTACTTTCCAAGTGACAATACAGTCGTCAACACAACTTCCAATTATCCAATTATCTCATCATATCGGTATATCCACAATCAACAAATCAACAACCACAACAATGATACCACAATCAAACTCAATTGGCTTAGCAGTTCAATCAGGCAAAAAAATCACAGAAAAACAAACACAGTATCATGTGCAACATACCAAAGGTTATCCATCCTCACCTGATGTGTCTCTGAAACTGACATCTGGTCAAGCCTCGTTACCCTATATGTATATATAGAAACACAATAATCACTTATAATGCACAACAAAATAATTATGCATGATACCGGTTTAACAGTATTCAAACGGCTTATCTGTTCATTTTATTATCTCCACAATTATCTTATTACCAAACAGTTCTTCCAACTTGGTGGTAATTAATTTATTCCAACGGCTATATCAAGTATACTTGATTTAGATCAAAAACCGAAACCGAGCGCCCAAGCCGATATCCCGGCCCTTAGGTCGCTTATGACAAGAAAACATGTATATACATAAATACGTTGAATAAATTATATTTGGTAATATATCAAAGTAAATAATATTTCATAAGTACTTATCCTTGATAAGATAATAATAATAGTAATAACCATATATACGCTTAGTAAGAATTGATTATAAAATAGTGGTTTATATACGTCCAAATAGTATATGAATAATACATATCCGATAATAAAACCGTTAAATAGAAAATATCATCATCGATAAGAAATCATTATAGTCGAAATACAGTATAAGTAAATATTTATAAATGTACATATATATATATATATATATATATATATATATATATATATATATATATATCCGATAATTTTAGATAGAGTGTAAGTGGTAACAAAAATTAGTGGTCGAAATATTATAACCTTTAATAAAATATTGTCTTCAATAATTAATCAAATAATATTATCGCTATTATATCAACATAATATTTACGGTAACTTAATAAGACATAGTTTGGTCATAAAATAAATTTTATATGGGTTATATATAAAAGACTTACAAATACGTAGTTAAATTTGAAAACAATATTGTTTATAATCCGTATACTAAATCATTAGCTACTTATTTATACATATGTATAGCCAAAGATATATAATTGTAATCTATAATAAAATTATGGCATAATGTTATTTAGCCAGCGAAAATATCGATAGTATATATATGTAAGAATAAAATTTATAAATAAAATAAGGTATGGGCCTATTATCATTTTAGCCCAGAGGAATGGTAATTAAATGTATTAGAACGTAATTATAAGATTAATAAAATTTAACATAATTTAAACGATTTGGAAATTAAGCCTGGTGGACCTTCACATGCTTTTAGTCCATCCGAGAAAATAATAAAAAAACAACTTTGAATTATTTAAATAGAAGACTTAATTAAATTAAGATAATATGGGCCTTTTATTGTAATTAGCCCATTTAAATAAACTCGGAAATTAAATTTTAATGGGCCTTTTACGAGCCCAGGTAAACATAAATAAAATTTAAACGGAAATTTAATTACTATGGGTCTTTTAAATAGCCCAATCGGAAAATAAGAGCATAAGTTAAATAAATGCATAAAATTAAATTAAAGCACAAAAGCATAATTTAAATAAATAACATAAAATTTAAATTACATGGAGTAAAATCCTTGGTTAATATTAATTAAGTTAATTATTCGTTTAATTAATCGTCGTTAAGTTTCGAGTCCGTTTAATATCGTTCGGGTTCGATTTATGATGCATAAGGGTCCAAGGCTCGGGTTTTACCCCAAGGTTCATTTTCGAGGTCGCCGGAAAATACCCGAGACTGCCGAAACCTCGCCGGATTCCGGCCAAGCACAGTTCACGCAGCCCATCTAGCTATTGTTCATGGCGGAACAGTAACTTCGTCCATCATTCCTCACCCAGCAACAGCATCAACGCCACCCATCCACCGTCACAAAACCCACCATAACCACGCCCAATTCAACAAACAGAGCCACGAACAGAGAACACAAAACAACCAAGACAAGACCCAATCAGTTCAAACACACAACAATCGGTTAAGGAGGAAAGGAAAAGGAGGGGTACGGATCGTCGCCAGATCTTACCCACACGACGGCGACGGTAGAGGAGAAAGATGGAGAAGGCGTCAGGCGTGGTGGCTGCTGGTGGTGGCGTCTGGTGGCAGATCGAAGCCGATGCGATCGAGCTCGGTTGGTGGCGGCGAACACGAGCACTAAGGGGAAGAGGACGGCAACTTTTGGCGGTGCGAAGGGGAGCGGCGACGGCTTCGTCTCTTCTGCAGCAGCATAGCAAGAAGACGGCGGCGCGGAGGGGATCGGCAGCAGGGGAAGCGGCGGTCGTCGTCTGGCTGCAGCGGCGGCAGCTCGATGGTGAGGGGGAGAGCAGGCATGAGGGAGAGGAAGATTGAGGTGGCGGCGTGTTTGGGGGGGGGGGGGGGGGGGGGGGGGGGGGGGGGGGGGGGGGGGGGGGGGGGGGGGGGGGGGGGGGGGGGGGGGGGGGGGGGGGGGGAGAGGAAGGAGGCAGGGAAGGAGATGGTGGAAGAGATGGTGCGATGGTGGTGTGGTGGTCACGGGTCGGTGACGCAGGGAAGGAGGAGACAGGAGGGGAAGAGGAAGAAGGAAGGAGGAGGTTGTAGGAGGGTGTGTGACGGCAGAGGCGTGAGGAAATCTTTGTAGGGAAGAGGAGAAGATAATGAGGGGAAGAGAAGATAAGACAAGGGAACAAGGAAAAAGGGGAGGGGCCGGTGTGGGGAAAATTAGGGGAGAAAAAAAAGAAAAACGATAGAGGTGGGGGTAGGGCGGCGGAAGAAAAACCGGGAGAGAGAAGAAAAGAAAGAAAAGAGAGGAGAAAGAAGAGTGGCCACGTGGCAAGCCATGATTGGCCGAACCGGATTTTCCGTCCCGAGTCCGAAAATACAACTTGGGCTTGAAAAATCCGATTAATTCCCCTGAGCGTTTCCCAAGTCTCGGAATTGAAAACCGAGGCTCGGTAAGCCTTGGAGGAGGCTTGGAAATCCCGAGTAACCCTCAGAAAATAATTCCGAGGCTCAGTTATCGAATGAAACTCCAAAATGTCGCGTATCCTCAGTGATCGAAACGAAACTCGGTTATTCCCGGAAAACTCTCGGAAATGCTCGGTCCGATAGAGTTCATAGAATTACGACATTTAAATTTCTTTTTAATTTATAATTAGTAATATATGTGTAATTTACATGTCCGGCCAAATATTTGTAAGTGTTTTATTATTTTTGTTGATTAGGAAAATAATATTAACAACGGTAATAATAATAATAATACTGTTAATGTCGATTGGAAAATAATAAGAATAATGGTAACAACAATAATAAAAATTTTGAGAGCAACAAAAATAATAGTAAAAATAATGACAAAAATAATAGTAAAAATAATGAAAATTGACTCGATTGATAAAATTCTTGATTGACCGCGATAAAAATTTTATTAACCACCGTAAAAGTCAAAACAGCTTGGTAAAAATCATGAAAATTTTACCTGGGTCGTTACAAATGATGTTATAAATAAGGGTGTAAATGAGCTGAGCTACTCGTGTGGTACTCGAGATTGACTCAGTTGTTACTTGAACTAGGCTCGATTTTATCGAGCTCGAGTCGAGCTTCTAGGTCAAACGAGTAGACCTCGAGCTTTGACAGTATTCGACTCGATAGGCTCGCGAGTCTAATTAAGCTTTATAGACTTTGATAAAGCTTAGGTCTATCAAAGCTAAGGCCCATCCAGTTTCATTAGTTAGGCTTATATATATTTGGACCAAAGCTTTTTGTAGTTTATATTTCTTAAGCCCAATTTTCCTACCTGGATTAAAAAAATTGACAAAAATCTACACTAGATCCTTAAGCCTAATAATAACAACACACAACCACTAAGCCACCACTAATTTATTGATTTATCTGCATTATATATAATATAAATTTTGATTTAGATGGGCCCGACTCCCCTTGCCCCCACCCCAGATCTGGCCCTGCTGCACACCTTCACTTCTTCATCACTGCCCTCTCCTCTACTTGCTCTTCCGATCGATTTGATGGAATCAAAGGGAGCAAACAATCTAATTGCGCAGCGGAATATATACAGATTGATTCCATAAGATCAATTGAACATATATTAGAGAGGGTATTCAGTACTTACCCGAATACTGAAGATCGCAGCAAAGCAGAAAAGAACTCTTCTAATCACTCGTCACTTGGTTGTCGCAAACCACAGTGATCCTCTCTTGAGTATCACCTCCACAATTTTTCCACACAAAACAGGGGTCAAGGATTCTTTACAAGAGAACTACAATTGTCAAAACCCTAGAGAACTAGTTAGGGATTTTGGCTCTAGGAGGAGAAGGAGGCTAGAGAACAATTCTCTGCGTTGGGTGTTATGTATATGCATCAATACTATAAGATATATATTTATATGCACTAGTCTATTAGGTTATAAGAAATCCTAATGGACTACTTAAATAATTAATTGGACCAGAGCCCAAATAATTATTTAACACATACATGGACTATTATATAAAAGTCCATATATTATTATTGTTACCACAATGTCCCCTCAAGAACTCTACTAAATTGCTCTTATCTTACGGTTTCTTAATTAGTCAACAAAGAAATCCTTTTAGCTATCCAACGCATCTATCTTTTTGGTCGTTATGACTTATGAGTTTTGTTACCATACTTATCGAGCTGAGCTCGAGTAGGAAGATATATCGAGCTCGAGCCTAAAAAAATGAAGCTTAGTCGATCTCGAGCTTGAAATTTTGCTTGATGAGTCGAGTCGTGCTTGGCAATACTTAGTTCCACTCGACTCATTTACACCACTAGTTATAATTATAGGTTTGGAACTAAAGTTCAACCTTTCTTGTAAATATATAATTTGTATTTACACTATGTATTTTGTAATGGCTTGGAACTAAAGTTCAACCTTTCTTGTAAATATTTAAACATGAACAATTTGAGTCACGGGGACCCGTGGGGATCCGCGGGGAGTGCGGGGAGCGGGGATGGGGACAAAATTCTCCCCGCCGCGGGAAATGAGGATGGGGATAGTTTTAGGTCGCGGGGATGGGGCGGGGATTCCTCTATCCGCACAATCCCTGCCCCGCTGCCATCCCTAATCAATCCATTGGATGAGATGTGTAATTTTTTAAAATTCATTTTTAAAGCACTACTTAGCGTTGGAACACTCAAGAATTAGAATCTTCCTCAGCTGCCTCTAATGGGCTCCGTATGCGACGTCCGTCAACAAGAAGCTGGTGGCCAGCAGGAATGACCTACGACCTAATTTCCACATCATGGGTTTTTAGCACTTCATTGGTCGCCTCCACCACCACTGTGGATAGCTCGCCGAGTTGAAGGTGCATATTGTCCCTCCACACTTCTTGGCCAGGTTCCTCAGAGGGCATGGTCGGGCAGACCACCTGCTATATGGGGTATATGTATTTCCTATGATGGGTTGCTTCCTTGGGCGCCCTGGGGGGTTGTTTTGATGTTACCTGAAAAGAGGACACCTGCATCCTGAAAACAAAAAGAAAAAAAAGATTAGGTCTTAAGCTCTTCCAACGCAATGCTGTTTCCGATGAATTTGATTTGAGTTACGAATTGCTTCATTGTTCCCATTTATTTGGAGAGCTTTGTTCTTGATTATTGTAGTAGAAACTTGAAGTAAAGTTAGTATATCCTTAAAGTCGAAATTAGTATTAAAAAAAATAATCCCTCCAAAACTTAAATTTTCACCCAATATTAGTTTCCTCTTTAAACTCATATTTTCATTTATCAATTATTCAAGTGATTATCAACTGCTATTCTGGCTGCTAATTAATTAGTGGAATTGTGTGGTATGTGTCTTTCTATACCATCTCCAAATTTGGAACTTATTACAAACCAACAAATTTCAGTTTTCTTTTTGCAACCAAAGTTTTTTCAAGTACTACTTACATATAAAAATCATAATTTTCTACTACTTCAACATATGATTATGATTCCATATAATATATTTTGCTTGAGAGCTTAAACAGAAACTAAATTATTTTAAAAAATAATCAAAAAATAACAGGTACAACCCCACAATATTTACAAAACATAATTTGAAGCCATGAGTAAATGTAGTTTTTCTAAAATGTTTTATGCAGGATAAGATTTCTTAAAAAATTGAAGTTCCATGATAGCGGTCCCTTATATTCAGTCCTGAAATTAATGACATGTTCATTACCAAAATTTAATTAATTTATTTTCAAAGAGAATGCTATAGGGATTTTATAAATATTAACTGTTATTAGACTTACAGTCTTTACATTCATACTAATTTTATTTGTGAGAGAACTAATTATTTAATTTTTATTTAACTTATTAATTTTAGTATTTAGCCAATTGGGTCCGTCCAAATTTTTTAATAACTGAGACTGGATCAAATTATACTTTGGGTTGGACTGGACTAATCATTGTGTGAAATTACAATCTAGTCCTAACCCCGACTAGTGTAACTTGGTATGGGTTTTCGGTCTTTTACGTTACTCAGGTATCTTACTCAACCCTACCTCCAGAGACCTAAGAACACTCCTTCTCCCTACTAATTTCCAACTGTTTTGGGGGTTGTTGAACCGTAGAAATTTCTAGTGTAGAAAATCTAAGAACCTACAAATGCATACTTGATACTATTGTGCAAGCCAGAAAAAATAAAGTTATTAATTTCTACATTACATCAATATTCTTCCACAAAGATGTAAGGTATATGTTGTGGTCCTTGTGGGAGATGTAAGGTATATGTAACTTTCTAAGGCAGCGTTGTAGGCGGTGCATTATTTTTATGACTACTAGTTTTTCTGCACGTGCGCACGTAGTATGGTAATATAATATAATTATTTTTTAATATTAATAACTATTCAAATAAAAACTAATAAATAAGTTATGTAAATAGAAATTATGAAATTAGATTATCATTTTTTAACATATCTTGACGTGATATAGTAATATATTATTATGTTGACATTCTAAAATTCATTATTATCAATTCGAAAATATTTTTCAAATTATAGAAAAGAATAATAAATTAAATTAAATTATGAAAAGTGTGAGGGAAAATAATAGTGAATTTTTTATATTTATAAACTATTTATTCATCTTTTGTAATTTTACATAACGATTTATGTATTTTTATTATTTTGGTTTAAATCTTCATGATACATATAGTATATATCATAATGTTTACTAATTTTAGAAATTGAAAAATAATATTACTCGTCATTATACATGGATAGAATTTTTATATAATTTCTTTTTAAATTTTCTTTTATATAAATTAATATAATATTCTATCACTCATTATTTTTTATTATTAATATAATATTAAATAAGGGTATTTTAGTCTTTCAATTTAGGGAGGTCATGCTTTTATAGATAGTATAGATTAGATAGATGTCGCTAGCTTTTTTGTTGACTCTATTAGAATTTAGATGTCTCTAGCTAGATTGAGGGAAATGCTCATTCCTCCTAGAATAAAACTAATTCAGACGAGTATAGTTGGAAAAACTTAAATTCAATTAAAGAAGAAGAAATTTTTGCTCTAGTCGGAAATGTTGTTTGTTGCTTTAGGGATTACAGTACCCCCTCGATAACATTGAATCAAAAACAGCTACTACTTAGTAATGGCTCCAAAAATGCGCGACCTTTCAGTCGTAATGGCTTCGTTACCATACTAAATCAACATTTTTTTTTTTTTGAGAAATGGAAGATAGCTTTTCATTCATAAGACATGTGCTACATCCTGTTGAGCAAGCGAAACAATATGCTCGGGGAAAACATCAAGCATGATTATCTCAGAGTTACAGGTCTTAGCTAACTGTGCTACCTCATGGGCAACTTTATTACAATTGCGAGGGATGTGAGCAAAAGAGACTGAATGTAAAGCTCCAGCAGCTAAAGAAACTTGCGACATGAGTAAGCCGATGTAAGATGGCGACTTTTGGATTGAGTGCAGCTCATGTATCAGGCCTAGGCAATCAGATTCCACTTCAAGGTTCCAAAATCCCAAAGAGACAGCAAGTTGGATGCCGAAAACCATGGCATACGCTTCAGCAAATTCGGGGGATAGTTGCACATCTGTTCTGGTATGGGCCACCATCAGCAACTCTCCCATGGAGTTGCGAATTACAGCACCAAAACCACACCCAGAATCCCTAAAGAGTCCAGCATCCGTATTCAATTTCATTGTGTTCTGCATAGGAGGCATCCATCTCTTAGGCGGTGTAGCATGAGCTGAGACATGAGGAGTGGTGGGAGCTAGGAAATTGGATTGTATATAGTTACTGAGGATGTTCATGGACATGTCTATCACCTGCTGAGCCGGGATCTCCTTTGCCTCAAATGTCAAAATATTGCGAGAGTACCAAATCCCCCAGAATATCATAATCCATCTTTGAAGTTCTTCGATAGTTGCTGTATGCCACACAGCAAGAAACCACCGTAGGACTGAATGAAATGGGGAAGAATCGCTATTGGACCACCATGGGGGATGAAGAATCCGCCAAAGATCTTTGGACCAAGGGCATTCAAAAAAGATATGTGGAAGGGTTTCCATCGAATGGCCACATCTTAAGCAAGTAGTAGGAATATTCATACCTCGGCGTATTAAGTTGGCTTTAGTTGCCAAATTGTTTTGCAGAGCTCTCCATAGAAAATGGCGGACCTTTGGGGGGATTGTCAGGCTCCATATTTGGACCCATGGAACCTCACTCATGTCCCCACTATGGCTGGTTTCGGCCGGCTGTTGCTGTATCCGAGAGAAGATGGCATGATATGCACTGCGGACCGTAAATAGACCTTTCTTAGTATGTTTCCAGAACAAGGTATCAGGGTGGTAGTCTGATACTAGAGGGATGCTCAGAATCTGATCGGCTTCAAAGGGCAAGAACACCTGTTTAACCAGAGCAACATTCCAGACTTGTTCGCCCGCATGCATGAGGTCATTTACCATTGTAAGGTCCGTTAGGCCAGGATTTCTAGTCCATGGCTTCCCTCCATTCTGTTTGGGGAGCCACCTGTCTTCCCAAATTCTGATGTTATGACCTGTTCCCACTCTCCATAAAGCTCCTTCTTCAACAAACTCCCGTGTAGCCAGCAAGCTTCGAAAAGTAAAGCTCATATTAGGATGCGCTTTTAGTTCCATGATAGGCCGGTGCTTGACATACTTATGGAAATATAATTGCCCCAGTAGTGAGGACGAGTCTTGCAATAGCCTCCAAAGTTGCTTTGACAGCATGGCAAGATTGAAAGCTTGCAAATCCCGAAAGCCAAGACCTCCTACCTTCTTGGGTTTGCACATGCGCCCCCAACTAGCCCAATGAATTCTCCTCTCTTCGTGTTTTTGACCCCACCAGAACTTGCTAATAATGGATTCAATGTCGTGGCAAAGCTCTTTAGGAAGTAAGAAGCAGCTCATAACATACGTTGGTATTGATTGGGCAACCGCTTTGATAAGCACTTCCTTCCCCGCAAAGGATAAAGATTTCTCCTTCCAACTAGCCAATTTCTTCCACACCCGGTCTTTGAGGGAGGCAAATGTTTGTTTCTTAGATCTTCCAATAACAGTAGGTAATCCTAGATACTTGTCGTGCTGCTCCACCGAAATCATGGCAAGATGTTGTTTGATAGCTTCTTGTGTTTGTACTGTGACATTTCGGCTGAATGAGACTGCAGACTTATCAAGGTTTATCTTCTGTCCTGATGCCTCTTCATAGTTTCGGATGATGGTTAAAAGACTAGATGCCTCCTCCATTGTTGACCTGGTGAAGATTAGGCTATCGTCCGCAAAGAAGAGGTGTGACACCGGGGGGGCTCCACGACAAATTTTCGTACCATGGATTTGGCCATCCCTTTCCGCCACCTGCAACATTCTTGAAAAACATTCTGCACAAAGTAGAAACAAATAAGGCGATAGGGGGTCTCCTTGTCGAAGTCCCCTAGTTGGCACAAAGGATTCAGTGGGTTGACCATTAAGGAGGATGGAATATTGGACGGTGGAGATACACCTCATAATTGTGTCAGTCCATTTAGAATCAAAACCCATTTTGTTCATGACCTGTTCAAGGAAAGACCACTCAACTCGGTCATAAGCCTTGCTCATATCGAGTTTGATAGCCATGTGACCTCTCCTCCCTTTCACTCTCTTTTTCATAAAGTGAAAAATCTCAAACGCAGCAAGTGCATTATCAGTGATGAGCCTACCGGGTACGAATGCACTTTGGGTGGGGGATATGATGTGGGGGAGGACCAGTTTAAGTCTGTTAGCAAGTGTTTTTGTGACTAGTTTGAAGATGACATTACAGAGGCTAATGGGGCGGAAATGCACAGGGTATTCGGGTTCTTTTAGTTTCGGGATAAGGACTATAAAAGTGTGGTTGATTGGGCTCGGGATCCATACCATTGTTAAGAATGTTAAGGACAGTTGTAAGTACATCATGCTTAATAATATGCCAATACTTTTGAAAGAAAAGGGGAGGCATACCGTCTGGACCGGGAGCTTTTGTAGGGTGCATCTGGTGGAGGGCTACAAGGACTTCTGCCTCGGAGAATGGTCTAGTGAGCATGTCATTCATGTCACCTGTCACACAAGTCGGGACACAATCCAGTACCGGTGTAGGGTATGCTGGTGAGGTTGAGCTAAACAGATCCCCGAAGTAGGATACCAGAGTGTGCTCTATTTGTCGTCGAGTTGTTTGCAGCTGACCCTCAGCGTTTTTAATCTTTACAATCCGATTGCGCCTCCTACGATGTGTAGCCTTTTCATGGAAAAATGCCGTGTTTTTATCCCCATCTTTCATCCATGATATCCGTGATCGCTGTCTCCACAATACTTCCTCTTTCCCTTCCAGTTCTAATATCGCATTCTCAATTTCTTTTTGCTGGTCATAGTTTACACTGCCACCTGAATTTATCTGGAGTTGGTGCAATTGTTTCCTGAGTGACTGCAACTGTTTGCGAATGTTCCCAAACTGGTCATAGTTCCATTGTGTGAGATGGGCACCACAAGCAGCGATTTTACCAGTGAGATCCCCACTCGATGCTATGTTACCGTTCCAAACATTACTAATTGTGTTTTCACAGCCCTCATGTCCTGCCCATACAGCTTCAAAACGGAAGATTCTACTCGCTCTCTGTTCAGCTTCCTCGGGTCTCCTCAATCTCAGGCATATCGGAGCGTGATCAGATCTCTCTCGGAGCAGGTGACGACATTCATGGTCTTTGAATAACTGTAACCACGAAGGGGACATAAGAAAACGGTCAAGTCGCTCATGGACCACATCCCCGTTTGCAATCCGTCTACTCCAGGTGAAAGAGGGACCATAGAATTGGGAGTCAACCAGATTGCAATCCGATAGAGTATCCTGGAAACGGTGCATGACCTGGAGAGGTCTAGGATTGCCCCCGATCTTCTCAAAGGAATAAAGTATTTCATTGAAGTCTCCACAAACCACCCAAGGATCAGTAGCTTGGTGCTTTAATTGTCGCATAAGAGCCCAAGTAAGATGCTTGTTATGTTGCTCTGGCCATCCATAAATACCAGAGAGACGCCACGGTACCTGAGTCCCCCAATTTTCAACCAATACGTCGATATGATGAAGGGAGAAAGATTTAAGAGAAAGCTTTACCTCTTCCATCCAGAATAGTGCTAGACCTCCACTTCGTTCATTGCCTTGCCCCATACAATCAACAAAAATGCCGTGTTGGAAACCCAATTTCAATCTAACTGACTCCATTTCATTCGTCTTCTTTTTTGTTTCCATCAAAAATAGAACCTGGGGAATATATTGGTGCACTATGGCACATAGAGCGCGAATTGTGGGAGCATTCCCTAAACCCCCACAATTCCAGCTTATGAGACTCATTGTTCTCGGCGGGACTGCATCGCAGTCTCCGCCGTTTGAATCCTTTTACCAGTTGCATCCATCTCGTAATCCATCTCCTCTTGGTCCACATCCCTGTCTCTTCTTCCTAATCCAGCAAAGACACGGGAGGAGTGACCCGAGGGAGTCCGGGCCATCCGCTTCCACTTCTTATGTTTTTGTTGATGAGTAGATAGGGTCGGGGAAATGGAGTTATACTACAAAAAGCAAAATATAAAATTAAAGTATAAACAAAATAAGTGGAGGATTATGCCCTGTCCTTTTCTTAAAAAAAAATTCAACACCATCTATAATCATTAAATATGTAAGATGTTGTAACAAATAAACCCCATATGTCTAACTTTTTTTATTCATCCTATACAATGTTTATTTTTCATTGGGGATATGTTTTTAACTCTCATGTTTCTCAATTCTTCTTCTATTATTCCCCCACTTACATCTTTTCTATTTTCTTGTTTCCCTTCGGCCTGAACCGCCAACGGAGACTTCACTCGACAAGTTGGTTATTTTCTCGACATAGATTTTCTATAAGAAGCCAAACCCAAGACCTGCTTAAGTGACTGGCTGTTGTAATATCCATGGTTCGGTATCCACAGCATGTTCCCGTGCTCTCACCGTTGTTAGCTTCGGAAATGAACTAAATCAACATTTGAACTAAAGGTTTAGGTTGAAGTTTCAGAATTGATTTTGACGTTATACTACAACAATCAATCAATCATAGACTAATTATATAATAGTTTGTATGAGTCCGGATTAGTTTACGAAGTAAAAACATTATAATCTACATAAAAGTACTTGATTTCCTACATGTGGGTTGAATCACTTAATTTGTCATATGACCAGCTGCCATATCAAAATTGGAGGCTTGAAAATTGAAATCATAGAATATTTGTCTTGAAAGATCTGTCACACATCTAATGTAGTCTCTTTTTTTCTTTGGAAAACTAAACGATATTGTCACTTGAATTAAAAACGCCTAATTTTCATTTTAAAATTGTCTTCTCTATAGTCAAAGAACCCGTAATTTTATTGTCTCACCTATCATGACAAAAACACCCGTACCTAATTAAAATGTTGTCAATTGAATATGATTTGTGCTTTTGTAAAATATAATGATCGATAAATTTAAATCAACAAAAATACTCAAAAAATATTTTTCTCCCTTTGGTCATGACTTAATTGTTTTGTCATCTCCTTCTTGTTTTTAATTTTTTACCGATCGAGACATGAGTATTTTCTTCTTATGGATGATTTGCCCTTATCAATTTAGATATGTTAATTCAACTTGGCATAATCTTAGAATTGAGTGGCCTCTCATGACATTACACACGTATGGATGTATCGGGGGGAAAATATATATATAAACATTAATGTAGTAATTGATCTACAAGTAATTAACTAGTCCCGTTGGGAAACTCACCGACCATGGCTATCTGGAAAGTCCCAGATATCAGATGGGAAAGAAAAAAAGCTATTAAACATTGTACCGTTGCTTTTTTTTTTTGGTTTTCCATCAGGTATCTGGAGCTTCGCCCTTGTACCCTTGCTTATTGATTCATTGAAAATAGAAAGGAGAGATTTTGACATGATGGTTGTAAAATTTAGCAAAATATAAAATTAAAGTATAAACAAAATAAGTGGAGGATTATGCCCTGTCCTTTTCTTAAAAAAAAATTCAACACCATCTATAATCATTAAATATGTAAGATGTTGTAACAAATAAACCCCATATGTCTAACTTTTTTTATTCATCCTATACAATGTTTATTTTTCATTGGGGATACGTTTTTAACTCTCATGTTTCTCAATTCTTCTTCTATCATTCCCCCACTTACATCTTTTCTATTTTCTTGTTTCCCTTCGGCCTGAACCGCCAACGGAGACTTCACTCGACAAGTTGGTTATTTTCTCGACATAGATTTTCTATAAGAAGCCAAACCCAAGACCTGCTTAAGTGACTGGCTGTTGTAATATCCATGGTTCGGTATCCACAGCATGTTCCCGTGCTCTCACCGTTGTTAGCTTCGGAGTTATAAATATTGTGTCACCGGTGTGCTCTATCTTCGGGATAATTGCACCGGAGGTCCTATAACATTTTTCAAAAATTCATTTGAGTCCTAAAATCAAAAAACGACTCATTCAAGTCCTACAACATTTACAAAGAACACCAATTGAGTCTCCGTCCATGATTCCGTTAAATTTTCTGTTATCTTTAAGAATTTTTAGTCCCTATAAGTATATCTAATATTATTTTAGTCCTTATACTGTAACAGCCCGGGTAAAAGTTTTAGATTTTTACCGGACTGTAAAAGTCTATTTACCGTGATTTACTGTTGAATTAATCCTGGGTAATTAATTCAAGGTAAATCGGGAGTCGTTTTTCGAAACCGAGTGTTTTCCCGCGCTCGTGATTTTCCCGTTGATTTTTCGAACCTAAGTTGGTATTTTTTCGGTTTCGGAATTTCTCGAAAAATCACACCGGAAAATAACTAAGGAGGTACCTGTTATTTTCTGGTCCGGATCGGATTCGCCCGTAATGCAGACGAATTACATTATTTGTAATTCACATGCCAAATAGTATATTTAGTTTGTAAAAGAAGCAGGAGAAGGGAAGGAGCCGGGAGAGAAGGAGGAAGAAGAAGAAAAAAAAGAGAGGAAAGGAGAAGAAAAAGAAAAAAAGAGAGAAAAGAAAAAGAGAGAAAAAAAAGAAAAAAAAATAAATCAGAAAAAAAGAGAAAAAAAAAACAGAGAGGAAGAAATGAAAAGAAAAAAAAAGAATTTCAGAAAATCAGAAAAATCAAGAAATAGAAAAAAAATCAAGAAAAAGAAAAGAAACGAAAATCTGAAAAAAAGAAGAGAAAAAAAGAAGGGAAAAATGGAAAAAAAAAGAGGAACCGGGTCACTGTTCACCGTCAACCAAGGGGTTACTGTGCCCGCCGGAGTGTTCTGGGCCGCATCTCGCCGTACCGCCACCACCAGGAGGTTCGTCACGCCGGCGCGACCTCATTCCAGCTGTCGTCGCTCTCTCCCGTCGCCGGAGACACCGCCACGCGCTGCAGACCCGCCGCGCGACCCACGGATCCACCTCCTTCGCGCCTCCTGCCTTCTGCCGTCGCCACCGCGCCTCCTTCCCGCCGCCCTCGCGCCGCTCCAAGCCGCCCGCGTCTGCTGCTGTGCGCGCCTTCCTCCCCGCGCTCGCAGTCGCCGTCACAGCCGTTGCAACCCGCTTGGTGAGTCGGGTTATGCCCATTTCCGCGTCCGGGTCGCGCCCTTCCTGGGTTGCAATCCGGATCTTCCCTTTTTTTATTATTTTTATTTATTTAATAATATATATCTATATATACATATAAACCTGTTTATATAATTATTCTGTTAATTAAATTCTGGAAAAAAATAGGAATATTATTTTGGAAAATTGTATGCAATATTCTGGTTGGGGTTTAGAAATAAATATATATACTTGTTTTGAAAATTAAAGATAGTTATATTATGTTTTGAAAATTAGTATTATGTTTATTTAGAAAAAGATATATACCTTGAAAATAATTTCTAGAAATTTCATATATGCAAATAATTTCTTCCGGAAAATTACTATTGTGGTGTATGTATATAAATATGTATTTGTAAGTTAAAATTAATTATGTTTTGTGTTGGAAAAATAAATTGTATATATATTTGGAAAATATAAATACTATGTAAATATTTTCTGAAAATTATAAATAGGTTATTATTTTTTTGGAAAATTATAGTAATTATTATTTTGGATAATTATAATTATTTTATGGAAATATTTTTAAGAGTTTTAATTAAAGTATGGTACCGAAATTATATTCGAAAATACGTACGGTTAATTATTTTCGATAAATGATAATAATAAAGGATAAGTAATCGGGATGGATAATTTCGTAGTATTGGCATCATAGTATACCGATTATGTGCATTTATGTGTATGTATGATTTTGTGGTATAGGTTTGGATATCGGGCAGTTTCCCGAGGAGCCGGCGTCGGACCGGTCATAGTTTCCGAAGTTGAGTAATCGGCCAAGGTGAGGATGGATTTCCTTCAATATGTGCCTTATTACTCGGTTATTGTGTTTGGTGTTGTTGCATTGTTGGATGCTGTGCTTTTGTTGTGTTTTGGCTCGGGATGTCTATCCCGGTGC